>ML257850.1:0-56595 GCA_005239495.1 Nicotiana undulata | reverse complement strand
CCCCCCCCCTTCCTTTTCTCACATAATATATATATTATGTATTCTCATTTACCCACCCAACGGTCCTTAGCCAGGATACCTGAATTCACCAATTGTACCTTAGGTCGACATCCTTAAGCGCCATGGCATGTACTTTGTCGTACAAGCTTTCTGATTGACCCAACCTCGGTTGTGACCGAGGTGCTTGTCACTATGGTGCCCATGGATACAACCACGGCTTAATCGACCCCTCGCCGTTCTTTTTGTGCAGATTCTCATTTGGTCAGATTTCGACCCATACAGAAACCACTCAACCAACCCTTATGTGCAATTTTATGTGCTTGTTCAACATAAGTTTGATATACAAAAGTACATAACATGTCTAATCCTTTTTTAACTCAAATTATGCCCATTATTATAGTCATTTCTTTGTGCAACTATAGGAGAGTTTAACATCCCTAGTGAGAAATTTTGGTCCATCACGTGCCAGATTACATGATGTACAACTGTGATTGATAAGTATAAAATTCCAAATCCATCAAAAAGAGCAACAGTGTCAGGGAAATTTTCTCCACTTAGAAAAATTACTACTTTCGGAAAATGAGTGAACGAACAAACCCATATGAAGCTCCTAGTCGACTCTGTATAATGGAGTAGGAAGGTTTCTTGAACTTCCACACAACTGTCAAACTTTACTCTCTACTCCCAATCTAACCCAAATTCCTCTCTCTTTTTTTTCTTTTCTTGACTCTCCGTCTGAAAACCTAACTCTCAAGCTGTCTACCCAATAACTAATTTCATGCCATTACAGTTCAAGATCTGAGTTTTTAAGCACTTCTAGAGATAAAGAAAAATGTCTTCTTTCGTAATTTTCTTTCTAACATTGCTCTCAATTCGACAATGCAGTGGCCGTGTTTTCACATTTGAAATGCACCACCGTTTCTCTGAAACTGTCAAGAAGTGGTCAATGCAGAAAATAGGTGGTCCACTTCATAATTGGCCGGTCAAAGGAAGTCTTCAGTACTATGCTCAGTTGGCCAACCACGATAAGTTGTTACATGGTAGGAAGCTCTTCAAATTTGACGGACCACTCACTTTCTCTGATGGCAATTCCACTTTCCGGATCAGCTCTCTTGGTTTGTAAGTCCAAACAAATCCCCCTTTTTCTGTTTTTCTTTGGGTTGATATTTCTTGGGAGTAATTTTGTGTTTAATTTTTCAAAATCTTGTTCTTGTAGCCTGCATTACACTACGGTGACGTTGGGGACACCAGGGATGAAGTTTCTTGTGGCGCTTGATACTGGGAGTGATTTGTTTTGGGTGCCTTGTGAATGCGGCAAATGTGCTTCTACTGATGATCCTACACTTTACAGCTCTGTATGTTCTACTTTCCCCCCTTTTCGTTTTTGGGTATCTTATAGAGGGAAGTCCCGTGCACTAAGGTCTCGCTATGCGCGGGTCCGGGAAGGCCGGATCTCAAGGGTTTATCGTACGCATCCTTACCCTGCATTTTGGAAGAGGTTGTTTCCACGGATATCTGTAGGAAAAACTTTGTGGTGTAAAGCTCTCAATAAACTGAAGTGGGATATTAGTTTATAGAACTTGAGCTTTTATGTGAAATTCCTAGAATGGTACTTAGCAATCAGAATTTTATAACATAAAGGATTGACTAAAAAGTGCCTTTGACAGCTAGACAGACCATTTGTTGCATCCATGAATTGTGTGCTATTTAGGCACAAGATGCATATGATGGAAAGGTGAGGAGCTAATAAATTTCGTAAGAGCTTTCTTGTGACAGAAGGGTAAACTGTGACCTCCATTTCGTGTGAATAGTGAAAACAATTATCATCCATTTGCAAACTTGCATTAGTATCTACAAATTTTTATGCCTCTAAGAATGCAGTACACTATAACTTGTGAGTGTAATTAGATGTTCTAATGAGACATCTGTACAGTAAACTAGAAAATCACCACTTACAAGGGCATAATAGTTGTGGGGTGTACATTTTTGGATGCCATTATTTTGTGAAGTAGCTGAAGATCACAGGTTCCCGTCTCTAATTAACTTGCACATTATTGTCGACTTGAACAGACAACTAATTAGTTCTACCCTATAGCATCTTTCGGGCACTGATGAACAATTGATCTGTGAAGTGACTTCTATGGCCTAGTTTTCCTGTTGGGGTTACCATTTTACTGTTATTTGTTTTATTCCCTCACAGCCTTACTCATCAATCGTGTATGGTGATTCTGTTGGTAGCCCATGATTCAATGGAATTATCTTGCTCTAATCTAAAGATAGCAGGGTTAGCTACACTGTTTTTTTTTGTTGATAAGGCAGGGTTAGCTACACTGTTAACTTTGCTTTGCCAGATAAATTAGAAGGGTTCTTAGAGAAACGAGATCAATCCCTTTTTTGGTTCTCTTATATTGTTTCCTTTTCACTCCTTCTGAAGTAAATTATGTTTTTGCTCCAGGATTTTGAGCTTAGCATATACAGTCTGAACGGTTCGTCAACTAGCAAGCAGGTCACCTGCAGTAATAGCTTGTGTACAGAGCGTAATAATTGCCTTGGTGTATATAGCCACTGCCCTTATTCAGTGTCCTATGTCTCCTCGGAAACTTCAACTTCGGGAATTTTAGTGGATGATATTCTGCACTTGAGAACAGAAGACAATGAGGAAAAATTTGTCCAGGCGCGTGTGATCTTTGGGTAAGTATCCTGAAGTTGATTGCCATTGGGTTGATCTCCAGCCGTGTGTTTTTAATATGTGTTGTATGGAAGGTACATTTTGGTTAACTTGGTAACTGAGAAGTGCTTCTGCTTCTGCCAAAGTACTCAAATTCTTTCTCTGATAAATGCCAATTTCAAGTGTGCAGTTGTGGACAGGTGCAGACTGGTTCTTTTCTAGATGTTGCAGCACCAAACGGTTTATTTGGGCTTGGTCTTGAGAAGATATCAGTCCCTAGTATTCTGTCTCGAGAAGGTTTTATGGCAGATTCCTTCTCCATGTGCTTTGGTCATGATGGGGCAGGACGAATTAGTTTTGGAGACAAGGGTAGCTTTGACCATGAAGAGACCCCTTTTAATATAAACCCATTACAGTAAGTGGTAATCACGCCATCAAACACAACCTTTAATTTTTCTGGTCAGCTCCATCCAAATCTTTTAGATCACTTAATCATGTTCTTGTGGCAAACCTTTTGCAGCCCAACGTATAACATTTCTGTAGATCAAATACGCGTCGGAACAACTCTCATTGATTCAGGTTTTACAGCACTTTTTGATACCGGAACCTCCTTTACATATCTTGCTGACCTATCCTATACAAAGCTTACAGAGAGTGTAAGAATCCTTTTCAAATGGTGCTTATTTGGAGACATTGTTAGACAATGTTTAAGATTCAAATGTCTTCTTCCTCAACAGTTCCATTCTCAAGTACGAGACAAGCGACGCCCACTTGATCCTAGGATCCCTTTTGAATATTGTTACGATATGAGGTAATAATGTAAATATTTCTATCAACGTTTTCTTTTTAATATTTATTTGTTTATTTATTCCCTTTTATCATTTTATGATTATATTGGACAGTCCTGATGCAAATACAAGCTTGATTCCTAGTTTAAGCTTAACTATGGAAGGGGGAGGCCAACTTGTTGTCTATGATCCAATTATTGTTATATCCATGCAGGTATAATCTTTCAACTGGCTTGCACAATAATTTCTTTTTAATTACAGTTATTGCCTTTTTTCCTGTAATTGTACTAACTACTGTCTCCTATGCAGGGTCAACTCGTGTATTGCCTGGCTGTTGTGAAGAGTCAAGATCTAAATATAATTGGACGTAAGCTTCCAAAGTGCAACAACACTTTTAAATTTTCTGTTTTCATTGGATTGAAGTGAAATGAAGTTACAAACACGTGATAAGAAAGTCTGTCTCTACTGCTACATGAAATAAAAGGAAAGCTAACACAACTCGAAAAGCTAATTCATGAGGTGAGAACTGCCTAAGACCATATAAGAAGACAACAATGCATATCCTTAACCAATGTGAGACTCTAATTCTGTACGTTGTAATATTATTCATTCAGCAATTTTGTAGCTTCTGTTCAACTGGAGGACTTCATGATTTAGTTTTTCCAAAACGCTTTACTTCAAAAAGAGTTGTCAGCAAAATAGTGGTGTTAGAGATAAACAGCTGTTTTGGCTCTAATTCACTGAAATTGAGTGGTTTTCTCTTTATGTTAGGCTTCTGATAATGGAATAGAATAATCACCTTTTTGTAGCCTAAAGAGTCCCAACACCTGATGAAATTGATGCTTCAGATTCCTAGCAAAGTAATAAACTCTCAGGAAATAAAACCGCTAGAGCTAATCTCAGTACTCTAAAGTTTTGGTTGTCTATCATTTATAAGATACTTAAAGTGGGCAGCTCAAAAATGGATCTAGTCATTTACACATTGCGGTATGTGACTGTTATTGCTCTTACTGATCTTTTTCCAGAAAACTTCATGACTGGATACCGCTTCGTGTTTGATCGAGAAAAGGCCATTCTTGGTTGGAAGAAGTTTGATTGTGAGTGTTGTTTACAGTGTTCTTTTCTCCAATAACTTAACTAAGACAAATAGCGTGGGTTTTTTATACTTCTGGTCTGGATTTGTGGCGTTCATGCAGGTTATGAGATTGAAAAAATAGACCAGTTCCCTTCAGAAGCCGTTAATACTACTCGTGTGCCACCTGCTGTTGCTGTTGGGCCTGGAAATGATGATGCAGAAAAATCAGATGAAAGGACTACAAATACTCCTCAAAGTTCTTTTGCATCATCCGTTTATCAAACATTTTATTTGAACCTGATAAACTGCTACCTAGCATCTCTAACATTGCTACTTTTATAATAGCTACCATATGCTCATTGTTACTGACCTTTTGGCAGCTAGATATGGTTGAAGTTCTCAGGATTTAGGTATGTTTCTTTAGCGCTTTAGCACATAGTGCGGATAACAACCTTGTAAAGCTCCAATATGGTCGGAAGTTTTTTCTTTGCCTGGTCATATGATTTCGAGGCTAACCCATTTAATGTAAATACATATACAAAAGTCATATTTCTTCCGAGCCAAACCTTGTGTTTGTGGTTAAGACATGGCAATATGGTAGCTAATGTTACATTATGATTGCAATAGAACAGTGAGATTGTATAGAGCCACCATGTTCCACTGTCGCAGCTGGAATGATATCCAATTAGTACTTCTCCTATTGCATTTTCTTTTAATTGCTACCGAAACATGAAAGCACGACTTGATGTTACTTTTACTAATGGTCTTGTTTTATAGGAGTATTGCTTTTCAAATTTCCTGATAATTCCATTATTCTAAGGCTAAAATATACAGTAATGACAACTGGTCATTGATTAGTTCAATGTTGTCTATTGTTAAGGATGTAATTCTTGAAAAAATGCGGGGAACTCCTATAGTATTTCTGCATTGACTTTGATGTTAGAACAGTTTAGTCAACACGGTTTAAATAAACATTTCTTTATTGGAGGAAAAGATTACTAAAGAATTATCAATTTAAACGGAGAATCCCCCTACCAAAAATGAAAATGTTGTACTTTATGTCGTTTGTCATGCTGCCAGCAAGGTTCATTAAACCTACTATACCATTGACTTTGCCCTCCCAGGTCAAACTTTTTGAAACTTCATACGATTATGGAACATGATATGATTGACCTAACTTAACATTTAAGAATAAGAGGAAAAGCGTACAGATACTAAGTGCTAATAAAATATGATATGATATGTTTATACGTTTCTTAAGAAAATGAATCACAGTTTCAAAAGGAAATGCGAATATTTACCCGATGTAATCACTTAAAAACTACACTAATTTTACACACATTTGTAAGGAGTTTAAGTTTATACATTTTTAGTGTAAAATCAGATCACTTAACAAATAATTGCAGATAACTTTATTTAATACTCTCTCCGCTCCACAATAAGTATTTTGGTCCAAAATAAGTGTTCGTTTACATAATCAAGAAGAAATTAATTTTATTTTTTCAAAATTTGCGTTATTTACATATTCCGAATTTCTAATATGGCAAGGTAACAATTAATTAAGGTTAATTTAGTGAATACCTCTTTTTTTCTCTAGGAGTTCATATTTCCTTAAAGGGTGTACCGAAGGTTAAATGGTCACTTATTGTGGACTGGAGGGAGTAATTACCCCCTACGGTCCAAAATAAGTGATTTTTTGGTTGTTTCACATATATTAAGAAATTCACCTTTTAACATTAATTAACAATGAAATTGACTATATTAACCTTTACTACCTCTTCACATAAACACTTCTAACACATACTCCAATACTATTTACTCCGAGGGCAATGAGGGAAAAAATAATTTATTCATTCTTGAAATCTGAAAAACAAATCACAAGAAAAAAACCAAAACCACTTATTATGGACCGGAGGAAGTAATTGATAACCTAAAATAAATGCTACTCCAATTAACATGTTTTAACAGATTAAATTACACTAAAGCTATAAAAAAGTCATCACGCTTTCGGTTTATATATATATAACTTAAATCGTTTGTTGTTTTATAAGGTACTAAATTCATTTAGTTACCCGTCAAAACAAGAAGCCATGTTTGTTACGTGCCATTCTTAAAGTAGATGTTCACAGATGGTCAGATACGTTGTAGAATAGAATATTGTAGTAGCAAGTATTCCCTCCCGTCCAAAATAAGTCTGGCCTTTTTATTGTAGTTCAAAATAAATGATTTTTTCAGATTTCAAGAATAAATTAGTTACTTTTTTCCTGTATTGTCTTTGGAGTAAATAGTGCTGGAATATGTGTTAGGAGTATTTATGTGAGATAGTAAAGGTTAATATGGTCAATTTTATTACTAATTAATGCTAAAATGTGAATTTCTTAATTTGAGTGAAAACATCCAAAAATCACTTATATTCGACCGGAGGGAGTCTTTATTTATTCTCTGCTAATTGCTTTATTAAGAGACTTTAGGAGGTGGGGTTTCATTCAATGTAGCATGATTGGCGGCTTTAGAGGGTAAACCTATATCACCAATTTTGATGACAAAATTAATGATAATCATGGAGACCATAAGTTCCAATTTTTTTTTAAAAACTCTATATCTAGTCAAGCAGTGCCGGATTAATTGGACGAGAAAATTGTAATCTCTTCATAACGTTTTTCTTGGGTGGCTTTTATTTAATGGATGTAACTTGCAAGTCCAATTAAAGAATAGTCAAAGAATTAAAAAGAGCTGGAAACAATTTCCACCATAGGAAGCTTCCAACTGATTGCAATGTCTTAGGATATATAACTCGTCTACCCTATACAATTAATGTGGCGGTCTCACGGGAGAAAGCTAGCTTAAAAAGATACATATTTGAATTTCAAAATCAACATTCGAACAACGAGACTGTTACATAGAGATTTAATTCTACTATACTTATTCAGGACTCAATTTTCCGAAATAAGGCTTGTAAAGAGAGTATTTTCTTTCTATGTTAGATTATGTAAGGAATTACTTGTAATAAAGTAAGGGTGATGTTAAACGGCCCAACTGGTGTGACCAAACTTTGGCCACACCAGTGAAAAGATATCCAAGACCCCTTAACTAATTAGCCTATATTTTTCTCTTCAAAACACAAAATTAAATTCCAATTTTTGAAGTATGCGAAAATTAAATGTTGGGAGCTGAAGAGTCTTGTGTATTATACTTGTATTTCCATTGTATTTATGTGTATTTTATGTTTATACAAATTATACGATTTAGTGTGTATACAAATTATTGTATTTTCTTCTTTTCTTAAAAACAAATACGGCATACGATTTATTATACTTCCTTCATATCAAACCAAGTCAAGTGGACACTTTACCCTATTTCAAAAATAGATTCAATTCAAGAAAATTCGGTGGTGCAAGAAAATATGAAGCCATATCTACTTATTATTTGTATTTCATAATTAAATTGCTAGTTATATCCCAAAATATAACGATTGGTGACAATTGACTAGTGGAACCATAGTAAACGTAATTATATGGTCGCTATCAATATATGCATGACCTTAATGAATGAAATTATATGTTGGCTACTATACACATATATATAAGCGTTTAATGTAACTATATATAAAGCGCATCAATGTAATTAACTAGCATCAATATATACTTATTATTTATATTTCATAATTAAATTACTAATTATATCCCAAAATATAACGATTGGTGTCAATTGATTAGTGGAACCATAGTACACGTAATTTTTGGTCGCTATCAATATCTATTTATTATATATATAGACGTTCAATGTAACTATATATAAAGCGCAACAATGTAATTAACTAGTATTAATATCTACTTATTATTTATATTTCATAATTAAATTGCTAATTATATCCAAAATAGAATGATTGGTGTCAATTGACTAGTGGAACCATAGTAAACGTAATTATATGATCGCTATCAATATCTACTTATTATATATATATAGGCGTTCAATGTAACTATATATAAAGCGCAACAATGTAATTAACTAGTGTCAATATCTACTTATTATATATATATAGGCGTTCAATGTAACTATATATAAAGCGCAACAATGTAATTAACTAGTGTCAATATCTACTTATTATTTATATTTCATAATTAAATTGCTAATTATATCCCAAAATATAACGATTGGCATCAATTGACTAGTGGAACCATAGTAAACGTAATTTATGGTCGCATTCAATATCTACTTATTATATATATAGACGTTCAATGTAACTATATATAAAGCGCAACAATGTAATTAACTAGTATCAATATCTACTTATTATTTATATTTCATAATTAAATTGTTAATTATATTCCAAATTATAACGATTGGTGTCAATTGACTAGTGGAACCATAGTAAACGTAATTTACGGTCGCTATCAATATCTACTTATTATATATACTAGTTTAGTGATGGCTATAGTTGCATAGTTATTTAAAATATAACTATAACTCACATGTAGTAATACTTTTTTGATATTGCATTGTGATATTGTTATTTTTGTCATATGCTCGTATTTAAATTGTATTAAATTGTTAATTTTTAATATATATATATATATATATATATATATATATATATATATATATATATATATATATATATATATATATTAAGTCATTAAAATTGTAATGGATTACAACATCAATAGCTTTTATGGTTATTTATATTGAATATAATTAGTTATCAATATAATTACATGCAAGAACATATTTGTTTAAATGTGAGATAATTAAATACTTAAAATTAACTAAGTAGATCACATAGTTAGTTAAATTAAATTAAAATTTGAAAGTAATAATTTACTTAATATAAAATATAATATAATATAATATAATAGTTAGTTGAATCATATACTTTAATGTCAAACATATTAAATTCTTATTTTTAAAATAAAACTTTATAGTCACAAAAGAGATGAAACATGATATAGTATGAGAACCATATTAATCTCTCAATTGTTTCGATAGATAATGAGTTTTATGATAATTAATAAATTATTAGATTAGTAAAGGATCAAATTTATATGACTTTTTTGTCATCTTGATTCTATATAAAGTGTAATGGATACGAGCTTATAGTTGTATAAATTTTATATAACTAGTCCTAGGCTACGCGTGTTGCGCGTACCCTATAATGCGTATATATTTTCTTAATATATTAAATAATATATGTGTGACGTAAAATAAAGATTAAATAAAATATTTAAATTTCTGAATATGAAGAAGGTTAATAATATTTAACTAAACAAAGAATTGTAATTACTTTTTATTCTATGTTTAGTCATTTATTTTAAATAAAGTGTATCTTCGATAACACGGAATTGGAGGAACGTAATGTAATTTACTTTTTATTGTACGTTTAGTCAATTATTTTCTAAATAAAATAGTGATTCCTTAAAAAAAATATTCGTAAAATTTCTTACAAAATAAGAAAAGGTAAAAAAGAAAACATTCATAGAGTTCATAACATAAACAATAAAAGAAAATACGCATCTAATAAAGAATTACTATAAACTCTATTTTACAATTTTATCTAATATAAATTCTATTTTCAAAGGGTAAAAAAGACGAACGATATTTCGCTAAGGGTTTTCGTGCTTTTAATATAGTATAGATTAGTTACTTACACACGAATTAGATATATTCAATTCGTTCTTTATAAGTTTAATTCAAACCTATGAGTAATACTTATTTTGTAAGAATTGCAATATAATTATTTTTGTTATGGACTTAAATATTAACCATGTTATAATATTAAGTTTATATAATCCGAAAACATAGTTTTTGAAACTCTAAAATGAATATTAGTTCTTATTTCAAAAATAAATGCTTAGATATATGAAATTGCTTTAAGTATCTATTTAAAATAATTTAGTACCATACATACATATCTTTACAAATTAAACTATTAAAGTCTTCTATATGAGTACTTATTTTAAAATAAGTGCTTAAATATATTAAATCATGCTAAATTCTTATTTAAAATAATAAAGGACCTAATATACATTGAATAAAGTATGAGCTTAACAAGTCAAGAAGTTACGCATTGATGCCATAAGTAAGTGTACACATAATCTATTATATATTTTTTTCATTTTAATATTTGTTATTCGAGAATTAATAAAATTTTCAATTATATCCACTTACTAACTTTTCTACATTGCAGGAAAAATCTAACTTTTTATATTTGAAATTTATTTTCATAAAACTTCTCTGATTTTTGGACAAACTCTTATATTGATTTTATAATTAAAGCAAATGTTTTTTAACTATGAACTTTTTTAACAACTAATTTATTATGGTAAATAATATTGATATGGTAACTTCAAACGCATGACAAAAATTATAACTAACTACGGAAGTGTCACGGTCCGAATTTCGCATTATCGGGACTGTGATGGCGCCTAACATTAAACCCGCTAGGAAAGCCAACGTTAATGATTATTTACCTTATTCTTTTATTATTATCAGATAACAAGTAATGTACAAGATCAACGGAAATAGAAGTGCAAGAAAACAAAGTCTAACATCCTGATTAAATGCCATTACGAAATTCATAATACCAAATCCAAAGTCTGGTGTCACAACTTCCCGGATTGTCTATGAATACTACATATAAAGGTCAGAACAAAATAAATATATATGTCTCTGAATAAAGAAGAACATAATGGAAATAAAGTAGGAGGGGACGCCAAGGCCTGCGGACGCCTGCAGGACTACCTCGGAATCTCCAAATGGACTGAAGGCAGCTTCCTCACTCTAGGGTCTGTAGTACTGGGATCTGCACAAAAAAAATATGCTGGTCATATGCAGATAATGAAGAACCATAAGACTGAATTACCTGGGATGCATGTGCCCATAAGAAATCGCGGAGCCACCCATTAATAGTAATAGAACTTTGCGCAAAGTTTTCTCCCGTGATATGAGTTACTACCCCTTGATCACTTACACTGCCCCAAACATCTGACTACATTTTCTAACTGAAATGTGTAGCATCAGTACAACCGACCCCATGTACTGAGCAAGTGTCGAGCCTAACCTCGGCGAAGTAGTGACGAGGCTAGGACACGACAACCAACTAAACCAGTGCATTTTAATAATACGAAGACAATGATAATAACATGAAATAAGCAATTATGCGTAGAGGAAAGGGGAACATGCTGAGGGGAGAAAATTTCACATAATGGATATAACGAAGTAAAGCAACAAATTAGATACAATTTAAACATCAGAAATGGTAGCACAAAAGAAATAAGTGCACGGAATCACCATTTGTGTTTTTACTCTCATCCTCACCAAGCAATAAATAGGAATGCACAGCATCACCCTTCGTGCTTTTACTCTCATCCTTACAATAAATCAATAGAAACGGCACGACATCACCCTTCGTGCTTTTAATTTCATAATATAGCACAACATCACCCTTCATGCTTTACACTCTTCCCCACCCAAACAAAACAATGACAGCAATCTGGCAAGGAAACATCAACAATATAAACAATAACAAATAAGCCATAACGTCCCGTCAAGGAAGCCAACTGTAGAATCAATACTATCCCGGCAAGGGAAACAACTATATTCAATCTCACTTAGTACATAACTTCACATAAAAATTCTCAACTGGAACCAATACTCAACAATGATCAATATCAAGGAACTTCCATCGACATGGATAACTATAAAGTGAAACTCAAGTAATACTCAACGAAAAATCACATAAATCATGATACTCGACTCACAGGCATGCTTGACACCAACGTATAGGTACCTGTCACCTCACCTATACGTTGGACATGATACTAACACATAGAAAATAGGACACTACACCTATTCCCTCAAGCTAAGGTTAAGCCAAACACTTACCTCGAATTCCACGACCAAACTCAAGCCTCGATTACCGCTTTCCCTTTAGAATTCGCCTCCAATTCAATTGTATCTAGACATAATTAGCTTAATAATATCAATAAACGCTAAAAAATTCAACCCCAATGCTTAATTATGAGTTTTCTATCATTCTTCCCAAAAGTCAAAAATCGACCCCAGGCCCGCTTGGTCAAAACACGAGGTTCGGACCAAAACCCGATCACTCATTCACCCACGAGCCCGAATATATAATTAGTTTCGGAACCCGACCCCAAAACGAGGTCTAAATTCCAATTATTCAAAAAGCCCTAACTCTACCCAAATTCCCAGTTTTCTACCCTTAAAACCCTAGAATTCTTGATGATAATTGATGAAAAACATTAGAAAGTTGAAAGAAATTAGTTAATGGACACTTACCTATGATTTGGGAAGAAAATCTCTTGAGGAAATCGCCCTAAGTCTTCTATTTTTGTGAAAATTTGAACAAAAAACTGATGAAGTTCTAATTTAAAACACCCACTGCCCGACCCACGCACCTGCGCTTCCGTAGGTGCGGGAAATCCTCCGCTTCTGCGGCAATGGACATGCCCACTAGGGGCCGCACCTGAGGAAAGTCATCCACATCTGCTGATGCGCACCTGCGCAGACATGGACCACACCTGCGGAATGGTCGCATCTGCGGGGCTCATGCTCGCACCTACGAGCTCGCAGGTGCGGGCACACCACATCTGGTGCACCAACAGTGGTTTTCTAAGTCTAAACACCCTGAAACCTATCCGAAACTCACCCGAGCCCTCGGGGCTCCAAACCAAACATGCTAACAACCCCAAAAGCATCCTATGGATTCACTCGTGCGATCAAATTGCCAAAATAACATCTTAAACAACGAATTTCGCATAGAAATCAAAGAAAAATCTTAAAACTTTCAAAGTTTCAAATTTCTCAACTACGGGTCCGAATCACGTCAAATGACCTCCGTTTCTTATCAATTTTTACAGGCACAACTCAAAAATTATATTTAACCTGTATCAAGCTCCGAAATTAAAATACGGACCCGATACCATCAATTTCATATATAGCCAAATTTCCAAAAGCTCTTTTATTTTCAGTAAAATATTTTCTTTCAAAAATTCCTTTCTCGGGCTTGGGACCTCGGAATTCGATTCTGGGCATACGCCCAAGTCATATTTTCCTAGGGACCCCCCGGGACCGTCAAATCACGGGTCCGGGTCCGTTTGCCCAAAATGTTGACCGAAGTCAACTTAAATTCAATTTTAAAGGCAAAATTAGTATTTTTCTCTGTTTTTCATATAAAAGCTTTTCGGATATACGCACGGACTGCGCACGCAAAACGAGGTAAGATAAAAGGAGATTTTCAAGGCCTCAGAATACAATTTTGACTTAGAAAACAAGGGATAACCTTTTGGGTCATCACACGAAGTTCATTGGCTATCTTGATTGTCGCGGTTATATCAATCTATCATAACAAATAATTGTAGCTATTAGGCCAACGATATTTTCGATTTTTTATAACTTGAATTTTAAAATAGTTTTTATATTCAATATTTATTTCAAATCATTATTGTGGCTAACATGTTATAGTTGCAGTAACTTCAAACACGTGATAAAAGTTTATATTTAGCTATAATATTTTATTATATCACAATAACTTTGTAGCTATTAAGTTGGTTTTTGCCATAAATTTTTATAATTGAAGCAAAAATACCTATTCAGCTACAACACTTTGTCTCTAGTAATATTTTGTGGCTACAAGATTAATATTGTTGTAGTAATTTCAGACGTGTGGCAAAAACTCACAATTAGCTACAAAATATCGTTGTAACAATAAATTTATAGCTATTAATCCAGTTATTGCCACATGCTTTTATTACTTGAGGCAAAAATATCTATTTAGCTATAACAATTTATCAGAAGTAAGTTTTTGTGGCTATACAACTGCTATTGCTACAATAACTTCAAATGCGTGGCAAAAAAAAATACGATTAGCTACGAAACTTTATTGTAGCAATAAATTTGTAGCTATTTGTGTAATTATTGCCACGACAGTTAGCAAATATAGCAAAAATAAAAAATTAGCTTTGCCAATTTTATTTCGTAGCTAAATATTTTTATAAAATTGTAAATAGCCATGAAATTTTAATTTTTGTGGCTATTGTTATGTATTAGCCACGATTTTCATACATGTAGTTAAGAATTTATAGCTATATATACGTAATGTTGTAGTGTATGTTTGTTTAAATAGTAGGGCTTTGAATACCTTATTATACTAAAAATATACGAAATACACAATCAAATACTAAAAATATATGAATTGCACAATCAAATATATGTATGTAGATGAATTATTTCGAATTATATGGGTGTATACTACAAAAAAGAGGCTGGAAATACGTAAAAAAAAAAAACAAAAAAAAAAGCTTTATGAAAAATATGGCTTGAATCTTTGAGATCTTCCGTGCGTTGAGAAGACAAATATTAAATGGTGGGAGAGAATATTCAAAATTAACTAAAAGGGTATTATCGATATAGAAATACGCCTGAAACTCTAATTGGAGTGTAAAATTACCTAAATAACCCCATTTGGATCAATCCGGTAAAAAACAGTGTGGCCAAAAGGATTTTTTTAAAAGTAATTTAAAAAATTTCAGAAAAAATGCTCAGAAGAAAGATTTGAGTTTCTTTTGAGGGTTGAGAATTAACGAATCGGAATATGATATGGACGAATGTAAAGGGTTTGCACCAAACCAACCCACGTCATATATAACAACTCTGCATAGGTCAATAATGAATAATTAATTTGTTAGGTTAACTATCAGTTATTAGAGATTAGGATACCTTATTTTATCTTCCAAAAATCACTTTCTCTACTTTAATCAATACATAATGGTTTCGTCCTTGAACTTCCGCCACGTCTACGACTACGTTATTGTTTTATTTATGAATAAAGGTCCTTGGAGTAGTATTTATGAAGAAGACCATTTTCTTTGGTGATAATGACTTCTTATACCCCCAATGCGGAACTCATTGTTTGTATCTTGTTTTTCCTTACTTAATTTTCTTTGGAATGTTATATTATCTTTTTAAGTCACATGATTTTGTGTAGTACTTCTTTTGTTTATTTTTATTTGGCACATTTTTTCTTTTCACGTTCCTTAAAAAATAATGACTGAAGTACATAATATCATAATTGATCTATATTTTATTAGATTTGAGAAAATAATTTGAAATAAGTAAACAAAATATGCGTAAAGTGACAAATAAAAATAAAAATTATTTTTAATATACATGCCAAGTAAAAGCAAACAGATGGATGGAGTATAAATCTTCTCATTACATGCGGCAGGATCATCGTTAATCGCCATTTATAAGACGATGCCCATGTAATCTGGATTTAACCAATCTCCAAAAGGTTCTATTAACTCTTTATACTAGATTTAGTTAATCCGAATTGGACATTGATTGGAAATTCTTTATGAGACTTGTAACCAAAGACCTAAATGAAATATAATAAAATTACAGATCTTTCGATCAAAAGATTACATCATATATATATATATATATTATGTGAATCCAATTAAACTCGATCATTTAAGCTCGTTTGTCCATAATTTTTTTTTGTTTTTAAATGTATTTGTCCACATAATTTTGCAAGTTTTTGTAAATTTTTTGAAATAAATTTTTCAAGGAAAAAAGAAAAACAGAAAACTTTTTCCTCACGCTCAAAACTGCAACATTTTTCAAGTGAAAATCATGTCCGACATTATTTTAAATTCCAAATATTATTTTTTAACTTAACTCCAAATGCTATTTTTTTCCAAAATATATATTGTTACGTCAAATGGCTACTTAATAATTAATATAATAATTGCAGTTTAGTTATTAAATGGAAGCCTATTTTTTACCGGCACAATCTGAATAAAAGATTTTAAAAAAAAGAGGACTTTCTGAAAACAACATCATGACAAATTACTTTGGAAAAGTAAAGTCCAGTTTCCCAAAGGGGAAAGTAGAGTGAAAAATCATTACAGAAGTAACCCTTGCAAATGCTTTTACAGAAGGGCAAAAAACATGAGGAAATCATGATACTCCCTCCTCTATTCACTTGTCGCTAGCGTTTGGCATTGATTTCAAATTTATTTTGGATAAAATTTGATTTGAATATAAAAATATGTTTGGACATACGTTTTTAAAATATATTTTTCAAATTTATTTTAGAAAAATATATATATTACGAGAGATTTGACCAAAAACTAGCTATTGAACTGGTTTTGGGATTTAGAATTTTGCCATTTAGAATTTTGCCAAAATATAAATGAAATTTATGATCAAATATGTGTTTATCAAATAAAACCCAAATTTATTTTGACCAAATGGGTCCCTAGTCGTCAAGATTTGCTTTTTCATTCACCTAAGTAATAAATAAAATATATAATCTATTTAATTGATATATATTTTAAATAATTTTTAAAAATAATTTATAATGAATAATGAATGTTGTAGGTATAATAAAAAAAATTAATAATATGCTAAAAATGATAATTAAAAATAAAAATTTATTTTTAGTATTTTAGTAAAAGTGAACGGAGGGGGTATATTACAGCAGTAGAATCTACAGAAGCAGAAATCCGCAGCTTTAATTCGTACTTAGACATTCCGGAGTTAAGAACATGGGCCCCACTATAAGTAGTAAAGTGGAGCCCACTAAACCGCCACCCTAACAAGTCATAGGTGACCAAACTCCCCACGCTTTCGTCTTTCACACAGTAGACGACGACGACTTTCTCTCCCCCCCCACACCATTTTACCCCCAAATAGAACACTACAAATGGAAGCAACGCAATTCTTCAACAGGTTCGAACTAGTCAACCCAATTTTTTCCCCCCCTTTATCTCCTTCCCTTTTCTCCTTTTCTTTGTCCCTGTATATATATATACACAAAGAACCAGTCTTTTCTGTTTCTCCTAATACAAAAATGGCTAATTCTTGTAAAAGTTTTAATTTTTTCCTTTCCCCTATTATTTTCTTGGCGATTCTGGGTTTGCAGTTGCAGAGCAGCGATGGTTTTGGGACATTCGGGTTTGATATCCATCACCGGTATTCGGATCCGGTGAAGGGTATTTTGGACCTTCATGGATTGCCTGAGAAAGGCAGTGTTGAGTATTATTCAGCTTGGACTCAGCGTGATCGCTTTATCAAGGGTCGCCACCTTGCTGAAACTGATGCAGCTAATCCCACTCCCCTCTCTTTTTCAGGAGGGAATGAAACTTTCCGCCTCAGTTCTTTGGGATTGTAAGCTCCCTCTACTCTTTTTTTCCTGATTGCTTTTTGCACTTGTCTATATCTTTACACAAATAGCCGACTGACATTTATTGCTTACTTTTTCTAGCCATATACATAAATTATACATAATTATACACGTATTATACCTCGATCCGCTATTTTTAGTTTAGTTAGTTGGGTGGGCGCTATTTGGTTTTTTTTTTTTTTTTTTTGTGTGTGTGTGTTTTGTATCTGTGTTATTATTCCTGATTGTGAACTAGTACGTCTTTGGAAATTCTTGTTTACTGTCTTTTCTTTTTGTCTGTTTAGTGTGATGTTAGAGTTGACTGAGCTTTACGTTTGTTTTTGTCTGTTTAGTTGGATGTCAGTTCAGGAAAAATAGGTTACCTAACTTAAATAAGTACCATTTATAGTTTTAACGAGATTCAAGTGGAGAAAATATGAAGAAGAAAAAGAATGATTTAGGCCTGTTTCTGTTCTATAATTCTGTTTGTGTGTTTGATTGGACTGGAATTTTGTCGATTTAACTACTGCATAAAATACTGACTCTTAATTTGATTTTACTTTTCTTCTATTTCGAATTCCAAGCTACCGAAATAAATTCGGTTCTTCTTTCTGATTTTCCTCTCTTTTGCTGCCACTTAACTCCTCTCCAGACAAGGAATTGTTCTGAAGTTTCTGGCAGTAGCATGTTGTAATTTATGTGTTATAAAGATAGAATTGCAAAATCAGTAGTATCTGTAGTTGTGATTTTTTGTTCTTAAGGTGTGTGACTAAATATTCTTTGGCAATTTGCAGTTTGCATTATGCAAATGTGACAGTGGGCACTCCTGGACTATCATTTCTAGTGGCACTTGACACTGGCAGTGACTTGTTTTGGCTACCATGTGATTGCAGCAATTGTGTGCGTGCCCTCGAGACACGCTCTGGACGAGTATGTTTGCTTTATATTCTAGTACCTTTTTCTTTCTACTTTCAAATGTTTAAAGAGTTTTTCTTTTTTTTGATGATCATCCTCATCTGTATATTGCCTTCTGCTACAAGGAAGTTGTGCATACTTCTCTTCCTTTTGTAATTACGAGACTTTCTGATAACCTTTTTCAGAAAGGAACCTGGCTGAATCTGAAACATAGTGAATTTCGCTTCAACTGTCTTTTTCGGTCACTCTCTTAGTTAACAAGATATGGGGTAGAGAATGTATTGAGGAGATTGTTTTTCTTTTAAGGAAGATACATAACTAGCGCAAAAAAGAAGATTTAAGCATAATCAATATTTGCAAAGTGAGTCTGATACATGTAATATACTGACTCTGAAATGAACTTTCTGATCCATATTGTTCCGTGGCTTGTTTGTCATTGAAGAATTTTGAGATTCTTACTAGCTCAAGTACTTCATACTCCACAGGAGTTCACCTTCAAGAACAAAATTTTCTTTGCTCTTTTGCCTTTTCCTTTTAATGTTTCTGTATGTATTATTTGACACTTATAATCCTTTGTTTGCTTTTGAAACAGCGAATAAATCTCAATATTTACAGCCCTAATACGTCGTCAACGGGTCAGATTGTTCCTTGCAACGGCACTCTGTGTGGACAAAGGAGACGATGCTTATCTTCACAAAACGCATGTGCTTATGGAGTTGCATATCTTTCCAATAACACCTCATCATCAGGTGTACTGGTGGAAGACATCTTGCACTTAGAGACAGATAATGCTCAACAAAAAAGTGTTGAGGCTCCAATTGCTCTGGGGTGGGTATGCTTTACTTTTTTCTCTTTATCTTTGGATCTTCTGATGCATTTCTTTATCCGCCATGATTTTTTATATTCTACTTGTTCAATTTCAGGTGTGGGATAAGACAAACTGGTGCATTTTTAAGTGGCGCAGCTCCTAATGGTCTATTCGGACTTGGCTTGGAAACTATATCTGTTCCGAGCATGTTAGCAAGTAAAGGTCTTGCTGCAAATTCTTTCTCCATGTGCTTTGGGCCTGATGGTATTGGAAGAATAGTCTTTGGAGATAAAGGGAGTCCAGCCCAAGGAGAAACACCACTCAATCTTGATCAACTACAGTAAGCAAATCACTTTGATATTCTGGGTTTAGTGTTTGCTTCTGTTTCTGGCTTGATTTAGGAAAATTCGACTGAATATGTATTAACTCTTATCCTTTCCCAAATCTCAGCCCAACATATAACATCAGCTTGACTGGAATAACAGTGGGAAACAAGATTACTGATGTTGATTTCACAGCCATTTTTGACTCTGGCACCTCATTCACATACTTGAATGACCCAGCTTACAAAGCCATTACAGAGAACGTGAGCGACAAGCTGACTGTATGATTTTAAGTTTGAGTTTGTAACTTTGTATTGTAAAACTGAAGATATTTTGTTTCTTTTTTTCAGTTTGATTCTCAAGCAAAACAGCCACGTATTCAACCTGATGGCGAAATTCCTTTTGAATACTGCTACGGGCTAAGGTGAACCATCTTTTATAATCTTCATCGTTTATTACTTTCTTGATGTCCTTTGAACTCTCAGGATTAACATGCTACATACGCAGTGCAAATCAAACTACCTTCGAAGTTCCTGATGTAAATTTGACAATGAAAGGCGGAAACCAGTTATTTCTTTTTGATCCGATAATAATGCTCTCGCTCCAGGTAAGATGGTTTCTGCTCCTTTTATATTACAAAAATTCTCTTTTAGAATATCCTAATATCCAGTGATGATCATCAGGATGGTTCTGGCGCATATTGCTTAGCTGTTGTGAAAAGTGGGGATGTCAACATCATTGGACGTAAGTATCTATCAGTTGCTCGTAAGATTTTGTTTCTATCCATGGAATTCTGCAATGTAACTTGCACCATGCCAGCTAATGATCTCACAATTACCATCTTTTAGAAGTTTTGGTTCCTATCGAGTTTTTTACGTACTTCTAGCTTATATATAATTGGAAATGTGAATGTGACAAAGTAAATTAGTAAAAATCAACTCCATAACCAACTTGTAAAACTGGTTCCATTGTCAAAAGTCTGAGCTATTTGTTGATTTACTTGGATTTTGTTTCTCTATTTGGAATTCATGACAGAAAACTAATACACGGATGTTTTTGCAGAAAATTTTATGACAGGCTATCGCGTGGTTTTCGATCGGGAGAAGATGGTTTTGGGTTGGAAACCATCCGATTGTGAGTTAGCATTCCTGAGTATGACCTCTTTAGTGTGCACACCTGCTCATATATTAACTATAAACCTTTCTTGGCAGGTTATGATTCTAGAGGATCCAACGACAAATCGACAACTCTGCCAGTGAACAAGCGTAATTCTACTGAAGCGCCTTCCCCCTCCAGTGTCGTGCCAGAGGCCACCAAGGGGAATGGAAGTGGAAATGAACCCGCAACTTCGTTTCCATCTGTTCCATTATCTAGACCTGCAGCAAACCATGCATCAGCACATTTCAATTCCTACATTTGCCAACTTATGATGGCTCTGTTTTCCTTCTTTAGCTATTATTTGATCATTATTTCTTCATGAGGCTTTTTATTGCCCTTTGTATAATATTGAGCCCTGTTAAATGATCGCATAGAATTGAAGCGTCTAAGCACAGCATTTTTTGTCTTGCTGTTTATACCTAGTATATGTACTGTAAATATAACTCATTTCTTTCTTTGTTTCATTAGGTTTAAAGATCTTTCTTTCATTGAAACACACCGGTAAAGGGTATTTTCTTCTTTTGGTTATGTATGATCCTTGAAATTAAAGCAAACAGGTGCATGACCTAAAGTCAACGAAGGAGACAATGTTGTGTGAGGAAGTAACAGGTATATCTGATGAAA
Organism: Nicotiana undulata; assembly: GCA_005239495.1. Taxonomy (NCBI): domain Eukaryota; kingdom Viridiplantae; phylum Streptophyta; class Magnoliopsida; order Solanales; family Solanaceae; genus Nicotiana; species Nicotiana undulata. The sequence goes on along the minus strand of ML257850.1, from coordinate 35,050 downwards.
TGGATGATGTGTGGTTGACTTCAACACTGCCATATTGGACGAAAAATGATCCATGAAATTGTACTGGTGTTAGTTTAGTCTACCTTTGCTTTTCAAGCAGACTTTAGCACAGTAATCAGAATCCTCTGAAGCAAGTCAAAGAAAATACTTAGGAGGAAGTCATTGCATTTTCAATCTTGGACGAGCAAAGAGGAAATTATATCAAATTTACAGTTGACCACTGTAAAGCAAAAATTGTAAAACGTCCAACTGTGTAAAAGTAACACCACAACAATAACGGATTATGTTCAAAAAACTTCTGCCCCACCACCTTAACTTAGACCTGACAGTAACATATTGAGATTCACTGCGTCCACTATTCACCCCATACTGAACCATGATTTACCTTCACAGACCTTGTATCTACTACCATGGGAAGTCTTAGAGCAAGATTTATATGACCTCTTACTTCTTGCTCTCTTTCTTTGCCTCGCTCTTCATCCTTCTTTGCCTACGCTAGCATTTTTCATTCTCTTCACGCTCTCTTATTTTCTTCGCCCTTCATCGATCTTCTTCGCCCTTGCTCGACTTTTTTCATTCTTTCCAACTACCTTTCCCTGTGAGGGCAATGATATTTGCTTTGATTTCATCTTAATGGATTTAACTAAGGAAGATAGCTCGTGCTTCTCCTTTCTTGAAGGCAAATCATCCGACTGTAATTTTTCACTTGGTACTGCCTCTAATGCGCTGGATGGCTGCAGCGGTGCAGTTATTCCGGGCTGTTTTGTCTTCACGATTTCTTCTTCGGCCCTGTGTTGCTTTTGCGCCAGCTGACGAGCATAAGCTGCACTCCTGCAACAACCAACATATATACTGTAAGCAAATGAAAAAAGCAAACATTTTTTTTTGTTGTTGATGGGAATTGGGATAAAAGCCAGGCCAACTTTAAAAAAAAAAAATACATGAATAAGAAATTGGTGTGAACAAGATGGAATATACCGTTTGAACTGAGGATCTGTGGGGTCCAATGCGAAGAGTGGTGATTTAAAGAGAGATGAAAACCGTGGATCTTCATAATCAATACTTGGTAACTTGTCCTCATTTGGAAGTTCTTTACCCTTTTTCCCCTTTGCCTTTTTAGGTTTCATGTTGTAACCCTTCAAGTTAGCATCTCCTCCCTTGTCATCTGCAAGTAATAGCTCAAGCTCTGCTCTACTTGCTTCAGCTTCTTCGGATGCTTCAATGCTCTGCTTCCCTTTCCTGGTGCCCTGATGTTGGGAATCCATAGAAGGCTCTTCTATGAAGAAATCCTCATGTTCTTCTATAGGTTCTTGATCACCATCACTGCTCTCGTCATCTGATGAATCCTTGGACTTGCCTTTCCTGGCCTTCTTTTTCTCTCTTTTCTTTCTGAGAACAGCTTCCCATACAGTTTCCGACTGTTTATCCTTCTTTTCGAGGATACGTTTGCTTAGATCTTCCAAGCCAGTGTTAAATGTGACCTCCATGTCCTGATCATCGTCCTCATTGTTTCCATCTGAACCGTCCCCAGACTGGAGCAACGCACGGTACCTATCTTGTTTTTTCTTCTTTTTGGCAGATTTATCTTCTGAGTCGTCACCTTCCTCACTATCATCACTTTCACTCTCCTCAGAAGCCAAAAACTCTTTCAACTCCAAATCAGCAAGCTGCCAACAAAGAAACTAACATCAATACTTGCAGAGTAATAAAGAACAATCGCCTTAAGGAAAAGAAATAAGGTGACAAACATGAAATAAGAAACACTTTAAAATCTTAAAAGCCCAAAAAAGAATATCCCTGATATTGGCAAGTGCAATACAACCTACCAGCAGCCATAGTTGAATCATAGATAGAAAATACTAACACAAATAAGTGAATAACCACATGCAACACCTGTATGTATAAGCAAGCATGTGCACACTATACGAGTATCCCACATATAGGCTCACTAACAACACACCCAAAGAATTTTTTTAAAGCAAAGTAAGAGGTGCCTGACAATCTTCTTGCACTTGCTCATCTCAACAAGAAAACTGGTTTGACAAAGTTCAAGTTTCTCCCGGACATATAGAGCTAAAAGACACATACACAAACTACATCAAATAAGAGTTAACCTGATCAGCATTGAATTTTCTCTTCAAGGTCCTGATGCGTTGTGGTTCATCCTCATCCCATGTAAGTTCAATATTGCTGTGCTGCAGAGCTCGAGTGTGAAAATCTAGACCTTCGTAATCTGCAGGGGCCTAGGTATCAAAAGAACATAATAATCAATCACCTAAACGATCATGTCGGTTTCTTCCCCCTATTAAGAGTAGTATTCTAGCAGGTAAAGTTAAGCAGATAAGAAAATTATACTTAATCTCTCACGAGGCAAAAGAGAAATGCTAATGTCTTTTAAGAAAGAACATTTAAAACATCATACAGAGAGAGAAGACAAGATTGCTCAAGCAATACCTTCTTTAGCAACAAGAATAACATATGCCTTAAGAATACTAGTTTCGTAAAGAACAGTAGCTCTCAGAGACAGAGAGTGAAATATCACCTCCCCTCATCCCAAAAAGCAACTGAGAAAGAAAAAAAAGATGCTCTATTCTAACCATAGGGACGTGGAGTTGTCGACTCCTCACGCAAGAACAGAGAGTAGAGAGAAAAATGGGGCAAAGAAGAAAAACATGATATTTATCATTTTCCTTGGCATAAGAGTAATCTCGGGAGTAAAAGGCAAACATGTAGGCACACAATTAGATAGCTTTTTTCTTTTTATAATTGTGGTGTTCGGGTCAGCTTGCACGCACCTCGACTAATTCCGCGGGTACCTGCTACCTCTTATTAGCACAGGTATCGGGTAACTCTGTCCACCAAGGCTTACATAGGTGAAAAGAAAGCACCTAGTGTTTTTGCCTCCACAAGGATTTGAACCTGAGACCTCGTGGTTCTTCTCCACCCACTTCATTGACCACTAAGTCACACTCTTGGGTGCAATTTAACAATAACAGCAACAACCCAGTGAATTCCCACAAGTGGGGTCCGGGGAGGGTAGTGTGTACGCAGACCTTACCCCTATTCTTGGGTGATATTGGATCACTTATTTTTTCATTTGATGAAAAGGTAAACAAGCAGATAACTCAGCATGCCAAAACTATACTATGCTCAATAACAACCAACTAACGCTTCAAACACAAATGTGATTGGATTTTATGTTTTCAGCCAGTAACAGCAGTAAAAACTAAACACTCCCGTGATAAATAAGTGATGCCATAAATTACCTCTGTTGCAATGTCACGTGGTTGATGCTTGAATTCCATGGAGTCTGGAATAAACCTCAAATCTAATTTGTTTGATGTTCTTTCGAACTCAACCCCGTCACAAGATTTGTAAAGGTAATCTGCTGTAGCGCTTGAATCACATTCTACCACAGCATAATAATACCTGCATAATACAAAAGAAGCAACTTTAAAAAGAGACCTGTGGGAGATATAATTGAAGACATAGAAATTATGAAACACTGAACAGCGGAGCACAAGGAAAAGGGAGAAGAAGAAACAGAATAACTTTCATAAAGGATCATCAATAAGTTTCACTTTTGGCCAGCAAAAAGTGCAAGAATCACTCAAAGATACATGACTCAGGGAAAAAACAGAGCCATATCGTCACCTGAGCCGACTCATTTCATAAGCACGTAATTTCTCATTGTCAATCTCATTGTTATCATCACCATCATCACTGTCTTCATTTTTTCCATTATCATCATCAAATAGGCCAACTGGACCACGGACAGCCTCCTCTTCCATACGCTTGAGTCCAAACTCAGATGGATAGACAGCAACAGATATCATTCGACCCCCTTTTGGGAGAAAGGAGCTCAATAGCATATACAAGTCAATTGCCTACATAGAATAACCAGGTAAATGAGAAGAGAACTTAATAGCACATATAGAAGTTAAATACATCATCAAGGGGTAGTTTGGTTAATGGCTAGTTATGCATGGATAATAATCAGGGTTATTATGTGGTGAATAATAATGTAGGGATATTGTTGTCTAGTGATAATAATTATTGTGTGGGGATTCCCTACCTCAAGGCAATCTTTTGTCTTTAGATATTCTAATCCAGGTATTGCTACTAAATATACTATTATTTCACATTCTGCTTCTGCTAAAACTATGCAGAGTTTAATACTGAAAACAAAACAATACATTAGTTATGCAGAAGATTTATACCATAAAGGTTCTATAGATCACATTAGTTAGAGACCTATGCTGCAAACCAAACGGCCCATTATACATTCAAATCGAGGTGCAATCCACATTTTTCCGATGATGAAATTGAGGTGCAGTCCACATTATGACCACAGTAGGGTACATATAACTTTTATGGTATCAGGATGAATAACAGCTAAAACTATCATTCATTTTAAACGAATGCATGACCTCACAGGCAGTCTCCCGCATATTTTGACTATCTTCTGTTTATTTATTTGTAAGCTCAACCAACAACGACAACAACAAACCCAGTTTGTTCCCATCAAGATGGGGTCTGGGGAGGATAGTCTGTACACAGACCTTACCTCTACCTAAGAGGTAGAGAGGTTGTTTCCAATAGACCCTCGGCTCGGGAAGGATAATAAGAAGAAGTGGAAAGCAAAAAAGTAACAAAGAGGGAAGAGAAAAGAAAAAGGGAGATATAAAGGATAACTAGTACCAAATAATAGCAACAAGGAATACAATACCCGAGGCGAACAAAACCACATAACGTAATAAAAATCTAAGAATATGGAAGGACATGCGTGCTACTAAGATTATCGGTGAGCAATTAAAAACTAACCACTAACCTTTTACCTTAATCCTCGACCTCCACACCCTCCTATCAAAGGTCATGTTCTCAGTAAGCTGAAACAGCGTCATGTCCTGTCTAATCACCTCTCCCCAGTACTTCTTAAGGCCTACCTCACCGGTTCTCAAACTCGCCATGGTTAACCTCTCACACTTCCTAACAGGAGCATCAATGCTTCTTCTTTTAATATGTCTGAACCATCTCAACCTCGACTCCCGCATCTTGTCCTCCACGGAGGCTACTCCCACTCTGTCTCGAATAACTTCATTCTCAATCTTATCTCTCCTGGTACACCCACACATCCATCTCAACATCCTCATCTCTGCTACTGTCATCTTCTGCACGTCAGAGTTCTTGACTGGCAGACCCTCAGCCCCATACAGCATAGTCGGTGAAACCACCACTCTATAGAACTTACCCTTAAGTCTTACGGCACGTTCTTATCACATAAAACTCCGGAAGCAAGCCTCCACTTCATCCATCCCGCTCCGATGCAATGTGCGACATCTTCGTCAATCTATCTGTTACCTTGGATAATAGACCCGAGATACTTAAAACTCGCCCTCTTGGGATGACTTGAGCATCAAGCTTTACCTCTACGTTAACTTCATGGGTCCCGTTACAGAATTTGCACTCTAAGTATTCTGTTTTGGTTCTACTCAATTTGAAACCTTTAAACTCCAAGGTCTGTCTCCAAACCTCTAACATCGCGTTAACTACGCTTCGCGTCTCGTCAATCAACACTATATCATCGGCAAATAGCATGTACCAAGACACCTACTCTTGGATGTGTCGCGACAATACATCCATCGCTAAGGCAAATAAAAACGGGCTAAGAGCCGATCCCTGGTGCAACCCCATCACCACCGGGAAATGCTCCGAGTCACCACCCACGTCCTCACCCGAGTCTTAGCATCATTATACATATCCTTAATCACCTAATCACCCTAATGTACGCTACCGGAACACCACTAGCCTCCAAACACCTCCACAAGACCTCCTTCGGAACTTTATCGTACGCTTTCTCAAGGTCAATAAACACCATATGCAAGTCCTTCTTCCTCTCCCTGTACTGCTCCATTAATCGCTTCCGTAGTCGAACGCCCCACCATGAATCCAAACTGATTCTCAGAAATAGACACGCACCTCTCCTCACCCTGGCCTCCACCACCCTCTCCAAAACCTTCATAGTGTGACTCAACATCTTGATACCCATATAATTGTTGCAATTTTGGATATCACCTTTGTTCTTGTAAAGCGGAACCATCGTACTCTACCTCCATTCTTCGGGCATCTTCTTCGTCTTAAAAATAACATTAAACAACCCAGTGAGCCACTCCAAACTTGCTCGCCCCGCGCTCTTCCAGAATTCAACCGGGATTTCGTTTGGCCCTGTCGCTCTGCCCCTGCACATCTTACGCATCGCCCCTTCCACCAGCACTACCGTAATTCGCCTACAGTACCCAAAATCCCGCCAACTCTCGGAGTACTCCAACTCACCCAGCACAATGCGTCTATCCCCCTCCTCGTTCAACAGTTTATGGAAGTATGTCTGTCATCTTCTCCTAATAAGTGCCTCGTCCATCAATACTTTGTCATCCTCGTCCTTGATGAACTTTTTTTTTATGGGTAAGTCCAACAAAAGAACTTCAAAGCTAATCAATACTTCTATCCAGTACACCAGTTCACAGTTTTTTTTTTGGGATCGATTGCACCTGTTCATAACTACTTTTATGTTCACAATTGAATGCTCAGCACAATCTCTTTACAATATACTCCAGTATCAAGAAATGCACAACTGTTATTCCAGACCCAGTAAATGGTCAAGGAAAACAGAACCAAACATATCCCCCTCCCAAACAACTCAACGGGCCGCAAGTCAAATTTTATGTTAATAGGCTTAGTTTAAGCAATTATAATTACAGCATTTTTATACAAAGCAATAATAATTACCATATGAAACAAAAGTTCCAAACTTAACACCTTTCTAGGAAAAATTCAAGTTTCCACATCGAAAAGAGAGGGGAAAAAACAAAGAAGGTACCTTTACTCTACCCCAATCCATGTTAACAACTGCAAGCCTCTTAGTTTCCTTGTCAATTTCAGGCACATCCTCTTTCTGTTTCCGCGAAAAGAAAATTTTGAAAAATATCATTTAAGACACCATAAAAACCTAATTTCATACCCCAACATAAAATTCTCTGTTTTTTATTGTATGTATACCTGCACGAATGTATCTTCCTCCTCTGAGTAAACCTCATCCATTTCATCATCAGAATCAGAATCCGAAGACGAATCCTCCGTACTTGCCAATGAATCATCACTTTCCACCTCCTCATCTTCCTCTTCTTCGGACTCTGATGATTCGGCGCCAACTTTCTTCAATTTATGTTCCTCAAATTCTTCTTCACTCGCCCCGCTCTCACTTACTTCTGCATCTTCTTCTTCGCTTTCAGGTTCTGTAACCTTTGATTTCTCTTTCTGCTTCCTCAGTTTTTCACCCTCTTCTTCTTCTTCTTCTTTCTCGAGATGGTAATAATGGTCAAGAGGGTTTCTTTTAGAGGAGGAGGACTTAACGGGTCTGCCTCTAATATCAGTAGGCGCTTTTGATGATGCGAAGTTTTTATCTGTGAACATACGGTTAAACCGAGAATCAATGGTCACTTTCGACTTTTTCTTCGGCGGCTCGCGAAATCTGGGGTCCGAATGTAACGCCGCAAATCGAGAATCATTGATGATTCTCTTCTCAATTCTATTTCCGCCGCCGCTTTCATCTCCGGCAGCGGTTGAGTTATCGGCCGGCCTTTTTCCCTTTTTGCTCTTATCTTTGTTTTTGGACCCCATGAATACGTTCTTCTTCTAGCTAAACCCTAAACCCCGGATGTTATAATACAGACCATGTGACAGCGGAGGAGGAAGAAGAAGAAGAAAGAGGACAGTGTTAATTGGGTCAATGGATATTAAGAGCCCAATAATTCAGTCCAATGACATTACCTGCCGAGCCCAACCCAAATGCTTAACTGAATAAAAATCCATTACGCGTGAGTTGATAATGGCTGATGTTGCACAAATAGCCGTTTTAGACTCAATTTAAACGGGAAAAATTAAAAAATAACCAGATTACAAGTGGTCATTCAAAATAGCAATAGTTTCAAAAGTAATTGAAATTTAGCCACTTTTCATGTAAAGATAAATCTGAACGAAAATACTGTTCAAAATCCGGAAAATACTCCAGCATAATATACTGGAACTCCAACATAAGTATACTGGAACTCTATTATATTATACTGGAGTTCCAGCAAAGTATACTAGAACCCCGGTATTATACTGGAGTTCCAACAAAGTATACCGGTCCAGTATATTATGCTGGAAGTTCATATACAGGTGCTTGAATCTCCAGTATATTATGCTGGAACTTTCCGCGTGTTGGAATTCCAGCATAATATACTAGAAGTTCATACACATGTGCACCGAACTCCAATATATTATGCTGGACCGGTCTCTGTTGCAGCAAAATAATGACTATTTTTCAATAACTTGACAAACACTGACTATTTTTGATTGACCAGTCCGAAAATTGGCTAGCCCGTGCTATTTTTAAAATTTAAACAATAGCCGAAATCTCTATCAATATAAGCCAGCTAGCATTCCTAACTACCAATCACATCACTAATGCTATATTCGTGGCTCATCCTTTCGCCAAATTATGGTAACTAACAAAAATCAGACTTAGATAACAAGCCAGAACAACATGCAAAACGGTTTTGATGTTTCAATCTCAACTACTTTACCAGTAATGTCTATTATTAAAAGGGAAATAGTTTTCTCTTTTTCTTTTCTTTTTTTTCCTTAAAAAGAGTTAAATTCATATATGCTCCAAGAAATTTTCTTCTTAACGTTATCTTTTCTCCTGAAAACAGTACTATAAATTATGTATAAGATAAAGAAAATCCTCATCTATTTTTTTTTTAATGAACATAAAAGTTAGGCACTGACGGCAATGTTTAAAATGAAGAAAAAAAAGGACAATTAATGTTTTAGTTATATGCTTCAAAAACACTCAATTATGAAAAAGGAATATGCAATTCACTGTTAGAGCTAACATTTCCAATTTCCAACTCCAGCAATCATTCTACAAATCTGTCCCTATCTTTCTAAACATCTCTATATATATCCTTGCTTATTTTCTTAATCTTCACCACAAGTCAACTGATTTTTTTTGCAGGAATTAGCTAGCTAGAAGCTATGTCATTCTCCTCTAGATTCTTGTTTAGCTCATTATTGGTTTTGTCCTTAATTTACTCTCATGGAAATGCACTTAGTTCAAACTACTATGAGAACACATGCCCTCTTGTTGAAAATATTGTCACAAACGTTGTTACTGAAGCATCCAAGAAAGACAAAACTGTCCCTGCTGCCCTTCTTAGGATGCACTTCCATGACTGTTTCATAAGGGTATTTTTGTTTTTTGTTTTTTGCATTTTCACCTATTTTGAGACCTGCAGGCCTGATAATATTATTTAATATTCGTTCTGTTTTTTTTTTTTTTTTTGTCTAAATTTATTTTCCACAGGGGTGCGACGCGTCGGTGTTACTGAAGTCGAAGGGGAAGAACAGTGCAGAAAAAGATGGTCCTCCGAATGTTTCTTTGCATTCATTCTATGTCATTGACAATGCAAAGAAAGCTGTTGAAGCCGTTTGCCCAGAAACAGTCTCTTGTGCTGATATCTTAGCCTTTGCTGCCAGAGATGCAGTTGTCATTGTAAGTAAACACTGCTCTAGCACAACATATAAACAAACTCCTACTTATTGAATCGTTATTAGCTAGAGATATCATACTGTTATTTAGTTAATTATAAGCTCAACCCATTCTTTCACGTGAGAGTCTGACTTTTTCTTTTTCATGGGTCGAGCACATGAAATTCTTTTTCTTTTTGATAATGAGTGCCAATAAGGTTTGAGCCGTCTTTTAATTTCATTTACTTAATTGTATCTTCATCATTATTTATTTTGGGATTCTTTTTTTACATTATTTTCCAATAACTTACGTTGTAATATTAATACGTGCAGTCCGGTGGACCTTCGTGGGACGTGCCTAAAGGAAGAAAAGATGGAAGAACATCAAAAGCTAGTGAAACTAGACAATTGCCAGCTCCGACTTTTAACATATCTCAACTTCAACAAAGCTTCTCTCAAAGAGGATTATCACTGGAAGACCTTGTTGCTCTCTCAGGTCATTTTACACAAACGGTTACATTTAATAAATATTACTTATATACTTAATTAACTATCGATCAATCAGTGTATTTTAACTTGTCGTAGCAGAATATATCTGTCTTATATTTTAGCTAATTAATAATTGAGAAACAATGTGTCTCCAAATTTGCAGGTGGACATACTTTAGGTTTCTCTCATTGTTCATCCTTCAGTAACAGAATACACAACTTCGATGCCACCAACGATGTTGACCCAGCATTACATCCATCCTTGGCATCAACCTTAAAGGGAATTTGTCCACTTAAAAACAGGGCTAAGAATGCTGGAACTGCCATGGATACCTCCTCAACAACGTTTGATAATTCATATTACAAGTTAATTCTACAGAACAAGAGCCTTTTCTCTTCAGACCAGGCTTTGCTCAGTATTCCCAAGACTAAAACTCTGGTTTCTGACTTTGCTAGCTCAAAAGAAGCTTTCTTTAAAGCTTTTGCTAATTCCATGATCAAAATGAGTAGCATAAATGGAGGTCAGGAAGTCAGAAAGGATTGTAGGGTAGTTAATTAATCCTACCAAATTAATGATAATCCAGAAAAGTGGGTGGTCTCAGTTTGTTTCCTTATAATTTGCAGATTTCTTTTCGCAGCTTATCCAGTGGTATAGGATTTTAATGGGCAGAGCTTTTATCAATCTCATTATCAATGTATCGATTTGTATTTTGTAACTTACTAAGAATGAATCATCCTGCCCTTTACAATTGTTGGTCATGTAATTCACACCGTATTAGCCTACTGACCTAACACTTGGAATTTATTCGAAAAAGCAGAGATTAAAGAGCCGCTAAGAAAATACTGCCACAAAAGAGGAAGAAGGAGAGGAAAAAGATGTTAATGACATCTTCATAGGAAAGTTATTATGGTCAGCTTCATCTTTATCGTCAATTTGCTATCGCCAACCTATTGCTTTCTCTTTAGAGGAAAAGTTAATAAACTGACAGGACAGAAGAATATAACTTTACTGTTTGACCTTTTCTTTAGCTTTTAAAACAAGTTCTATCTCACATTGCGTATGAATTGCTTTTGCCTTTTTCATCGAAAAGGGATCAAATAAGAGAAGACCAAACAAATGTACAAAAGCAAAAATCCACAACTTCTTGCTTTTCCTATTTTCTCCTCGTTGGATAATTATTATTGTAACTCCCAGAGTTTTCACAAATTCTCTCGTAAATTATCCTTCCTAGTAGGCCACATTACGCCCCTTTAATATTCTTGTTTAAATTGAGTTAAGCTTCAATGTAACTAATGTTTCGGCAGTTAACTTGTGAATTCAAAAAATATTCCGTTACCGGGAATCGAACCCGGGTCTCCTGGGTGAAAGCCAGATATCCTAACCGCTGGACGATAACGGATTTGTCATTCGAGTTGTCCGCTTAATTTATTTATTGGACTTACCAACACTTTTTCGTTAACAGTTGTTGACCAATTCTGCACATAGGCATCAGTTAAAACTTATTTTACGAAGTATTTGAACATGGAATTGTAAACTAGCCGTATATTCAACCGAGCTCGGGTAGTTAGTGTGAGCACGTAATTTTTGCCCCACTCAAAATTGCTCCTGAAAAGTTCAAAAATAGTTTTCTAATTAGCTTTGATTTTTTTAGAATTTCTAAGGATTTTCCCCTATTTTTTGTTGTGTGCATTTTTTATGTCATTTAGATAACTAGCTTCAGTGTACGTGCGTTGCACATGAATTTTGCGTGTCAATAAAATAATATATAAATTTAAAATAATACGAATTATTGTGTAATACTGATGTCAGTATATAAATATAAAATAATATGACTATGTTAGTATTTAGATATTTTCTTAAACGTAAATCGTCTTTGAGCCCAAAGTATTAACCAACATAATCTTTTATCCTAAAATGAATTGGATAGTGAAAAGAATAAGACTTAAGCGGAAAATAATTCTTCCAAAATCTTATAAAAGCATCAAAAACAAAAGTAACAACAAACTAAACCAAGAAAACACTACCAAATGTTACAATAATATTCTATAAAACAAAACAAAAAAAGGTATTCACATGCTAAAGCGTAACTCATATCCCGTTTGGTGAGGAACAAAATAAATAATAAGTTACCTCGATATACTTTAGCGTGTTAATTATAAAAAATCCAATAGCTTCTAAGATATAGAATCAGCAACCTAAAATTTGGAGAAAAAAACACAAAGGTTAGACAATACCAAGTTAAGAACATAAAAGAAGATGGTAAATAACAGCAAAAGCACTAATAAGTAATAAAAGAGTTTGAATCATAATCAACGATTAAGACTTAATGAAAATATCAAACTTGTCATGTGGCAAACTAAAAGAACATAATAGAGAATTCAAAGCAAGACTCCTTTCAAGTTAAAGCACCAATCAACAATGAAAGACAAACAAGGTAAAAGACACAAAAAATCACAGTTAGAACAGTAATGAAATCTTTAACCGTGAGAGACTAAACCTGGTGTCATTTAAAATTGGTAACGTTTATAACGCCCTTTAATAGGGATATTCCTACTTATTCTTTTAATTTTTCTTCTTCTTTTTGAACCAATAATTCGATGTTACTTTTAATTTTACCAAATACAGTGAGTATTCTATGCTTGTGTCATATGTAACTTATATTGACCTATTTTTAGTAGCTTTAAAGTACTACTAATCTACGGAAAATGTGGTACAAATATGATTACATAATTTCCAAGTTTTGAATGATAAAAAAACATAGTTTACTACAACTTTAATATTAATGTGCTTGAGATAAGGAAATCTATATAAAATAAAATTTAATTGCTTTTAGAATCCTAAATATAAAGATTCTCTACATAATTCAACTGTGGAAAATTTTAATAATCAGAATAGTAGTTGATTTCAATATCCCAAATATTAGAAAAATAATTAAATGGTCATTCTTACATATTTGAAAAATATTTAAATTACTATCTTATCGAATGTGAACACTATTTTTAAAGGGTAAAAAAGACGAACGATATTTCTCTAAAGGCATTCGTGCTTTTAATATACTATTGATTAGAAGCATTTTAAATCATGGAAAGTCAAAAATATTTTTTCTTTTTAACATTTTTGGATCTTAATTGTATTTTTAGTTGCATCTCCTTAAGATATAAAAAACTACAAATAAATAATACTTTCAATTACCCTTATTTTTCTGCATTTTAGGTTAATTAATTAATTAAGTTCATTAGGTCACAAGTTTGATTAGTTGGTCAAAACTGCAAAAATAGTTTCAAGTAGAATTAATTTGACCTGATTTGAAAATGGAACAAAAAAGAAGCGAAGGGGCTCTCAGCCTTCGTTTTGGGCCAAGCGGTTGTAATGGCACATTTACATTCCACATGCACGCCCAATCCTTTGACTCACCCGGTCCAGCCTTAATAAACCTAAACGGCGCCGTTTTGAAACGGCTAATCGTAGCCCTTCATTTCTTTGATCCAATGGTCTGTAACTAACCCCCATTTTCCTTAAAAATGTCGGAATTAGACCCCCTACCCCAAATCATCTCTCACAGACCATCCCCTCTCACCTCTCTAACCCTCTGTTTTCCGTCGCCGCCGTAAATCGCCCACGGTAGCGGCCAACCACCAAATGACCCCATCTTTTAACCAGACAATCACCATCCTCCCCTCTCCTCAAACCCCATAACCATTTTTCCAAAATTCTCCTAAAGGTTGCTCGATTTTCGGATCTGAATCCCTAGAAAAAAGCTTAAAATTTTGTTTTGTTCTTTGTCTTCAACAAGCACCACCTGTTTTGACCTAAAACTTACATCGATCGATTGATCTTAAAAAGAACAATCGATTGATGTTGGTTTTGTCTCACTCCGAAGCCACCTGATTTAGGGCAAGATTGACCAGCTCGAGGTTGGCGTTCTAGCATCTATCTGATACTGGGTATTTTTTCCCTCTCTTCTTTTGATTGCGACAATGTGTATTGCATGGATTGGTCTCTTTCTTGTTTCTTTTCTTTTAGTTTGGAACATGTAATTACTGATAACATGTCATGACCATGTATGGATTACTAGTTTGTTGCATGATTATTAGTTTAATTACTCGATAATTAAGTTAATTGCATAGGCCAAATTAGTTTAATCAATTTTTGAGTTAATTCGATTTTTCGTTAAACAGATGATCTCTGCATACATTCCCCTCATTCTTAATTTGTGTGAATTCTCTTCGGCTAGCTGTTTGTAATTACTAGAACTTGAGGGGGCTAAAAGAAATGAGAAAATCGAGAAATCTTGGCCTGGAATTTCCTAGAAGGTTCTAGAATATTTTAGTAGGGGTTAAAGTGCAATACAAACCATGAAATTAGATTAGAAATTGCGGTAAAATGTTAATTTCAAAAGGGGGATGGTGCTGGAAAATAGAGAAAGAGGACATTTGTTTACAAATAGGACATATGTCCATTTTCTGTTAAATATCTTTTTTTTAGCTGACATAATCTTCTGCATTTTCTCTCTCATTCCCCTCACAAGAGCACACTCACACTTTATAAAAGAAACCTCACACCCTTCGAACACACACGTTAATCTTTGCATATTCACTCACTCACAAAGAGCAATCACAAAAGCTGAATTCTGGAAGAAAAAAAAAAGATATTTGGAAATATTTTCTGGGTCTAGAATAAGGGTGTTAATCGGGCCGGGCTGACCCGCTAACAGCCCGGTTCAACCCGGGTCAGCCCGGTCCAGCCCGTTAAAATTGGTAGGTGGGCGGGTTGGGACGGGTTGGGCGGGGGGCGGGTTTTTAACGTCCATTTTTTTTAACGGGTAACCGAACCCGCTACAACCCGTTAAGCCCTTAACGGGTTCTTAACGGGTTGCAGCCCGATTCAGCCCGTTTATTGAGTAAAAAAATTTTATTTTTTATTTTATTTTAAAAAAAAAAAAAATCTAACCGTTGCTAACGGTCAAATACCAAAAAGGACCGTTGTCAAACGGCCATTTCTTTCCAAAATAGCCTAAATTTTTAATTTTATTAATATTTTAGCCCCCCACCCCTTATAATTTCTAAATTACAATTGTAGCCTTTTAAAAATCTATAAATAGCCCCTTTCTTCTTCATTATTTCTCACAATTCAATTCATTTTCTCTCTAATTCTCTCTCAATTCTCTCTTGATAATATTCTCAATTACTCATTATTTCAAGTTTTCAAGTTTCAAGTTTCATCAAATATTCAGTTTAAGTCATTACAAAAGTATTATTATCAAATATTATATATTCCTAATTCAATTATTCAAGTGAAGTGTGGCTATTTATATATTGCATCTACACCCCCCACTTCCTGAAATATTTCATATTAGATGTGCATGTCATATTTATAACTTGATTGTGAGAGTGACCTTGACTTATTTCACAATGAAATCACTTTAGTTAGGAGAGCTGTTGGTGTAATTCAAGGAAATAATAGAAGTGCTAGATTAAATGCATTTAAGGAAAAATGTGTACACTATGGACTAAAACCAAGACTCATGCCTGAAGAAATAGTTACTAGGTGGAATTATACTTATTTATTCCTAAGATGTTGTTATAAATATAGAATGCCTATAACTGAAGTTGCTAATTCTCATTGTACCGATCCTAACCGTTTGTTAACATCTAAAACTTGGGATGTCATTGAAGATGTTGTAAAGTTTTTACAAAAATTTTATGTGGCTACACTTGAGTTTTCTGGAGCTTATTATCCTACTATTATAAATGGTTTAGTTCATATTGATGAAATTTCTCTATTACTACATAAGTTGAAGATGAAAGACGGATATACTGCTGTTGTTGAACAAATGCTAGATAAGTTTAAAAAATATTTCTTCCCAATTCCCCCTATTTACCTAATTGGTGCTATTTAAAACCCTACTATCAAAATGATAAAGTGTCGCCAATTAATCAGTGCTTTATATACTTATATGTATATTGGAGCAATTGAAACTCCTGATAGTGACACTTGTATTTCTGATCTACACAAATATTTACAAACTTTATATAATTATTATGCTAACATTGTTGATGCTTCTTCGATTGTAGATGAAAATATCCCTTCAAGTAATACTTCAACATCTGGAACAACTTTGGAAGATGATGATAATGTTCAAGATTATTGGATTTGGTCTACACTAGCAGAGCACCAACAAACCAGTAGCCGGAATATTGATGAACTCCAATTCTACTTGCAAAAGTCACCGGAGCCCCTCACAAAAGATTTTCTACCTCTGAGTTGGTGGAGGAGCAACTCAAATCAATTTCCTGTTCTTTCAGACATGGCTCGAGACGTTCTAAATGTGCCTATTTCAACAGTCGCATTAGAGAGCGCATTTAGCCAAGCAAGATAGCAGCTAGGAGATACCCGTCATTCATTAGGCAGCAACGCTTTGGAAGTTCTAGTGTGCTTCAGAGATTGGATTAGATCAGAACGGCGAAATCAAGGGCGTGACGAGGTAGATGATGCGGAGGACCAAGAAATTGGAGATATAATGGTTTATGGTACCGATTATTCAACCAATGTCGGAAACCAAGAACCTCACGTTGACATGGAAGAGCTTACAAAGATGATGCAAAACATGTGATTTACTATTTTTTTTTTTAACAATTGTTGTAAAATTTTAATTAGCAAGTTCAAAAATTAAAAAAATCAAAAAAGAACTTGCAAATAAATTTGAAGTATTATATATTATTCAATAAAAATATCAAAGTTACTTACATATTGTGAATTTTTGATATTTCATATTAGTCTTATTCAATATTTTTTAGTAGACACTTACTATCTATTTTCCAATTTAGAATTTTAAAATTCAAATTTAAATTTTTAAACTTTTTAAACTTTAAAGTTTACACCTCAAAGTTTGAAATTTGAAATTTGAAATATTTGAAATTTGAAAAGTTTGCATTTATGTTTAATGTTTTAGTTTGTTATTTTAATATTAATATATTATTAGACGTATAAGACTATAAGTACAAGTTTGAACTTTAATTTATATTTTATAATTTATAGTATGTAAAGTTGTAAATTTTAATAGTTTAATTTGCAAGTTTTAGTTTATTCTTTTAATTCTAAACCCTTAAAAGTTTAATTCTAATCTTTAATTTTTACCCTTAAAAGTTTGCAAACACTTAACTATCAATAACATTGAAAAATAAAAATATAACTTAATTATAAAAAATAAAAATAAAAAACCGGCCCGCACGAGCACTATATAACCCGCAAAATCCTAGCCCGCTACCAACCCGTTAACCCCAGCCCTATAACAGCCCACCCTGAACCCTAACAGGCTGACGTTTTTTGTGTCCAGCCCGCCCGATAAACACCCTTAGTCTAGAAGATATTGAACCTGAACATCATTGGGTTGTTGATTACAGGTGATGATATGCTATAATTACGTATTTTAGTCGCTTATTAGACTCTAATTTACTGCACTTTAATTGTGTTTGAGCTTTGATCGCTAGTGTTTTGCACTAATTGTGTATTTTATGCCTTGTAGGGATGATTTCGAGCTATGTAGATGTTATGAAATGAATTAAAGTGATTTGGAGCTTTGAAGTCTGAGTAAAAGCCCAAGGAATTAAGTCGGGATCGTGTTCGTGGATCAACGGATGATAGTTGAGAATGAACAACGAATCGAATAGGCATATTGTGCACTGTCTAGTAAAATACACATAATTTTTTGCTCAGAACTGTATTTGGGCTCCACAATATATGAGTGGAAATATAACTCAAAAGGATACAACTTTCATGTTTTACATTTTTCCAAATTCCAAACAGAACAGGGTGAAAAGTGCACGGTCGTGCACTGACCGCACAAATGGGGCAAAAAGTGTGAAAAGTGCGCGGCCAAATCCGCGGACGCCCTGACCTGAAAAAGTGTCATTTTTCGCGTAGGAGAATGTATAATTGTTTTGGCCCGACCCTACTTGGTATATATACATGGGAAAACGGTATTTTAATGACCTTGAACAGACTTTTTGACATAATTTAGACCTAAGGAGGCTAAGGAGACTGGGGATTCGACCTAAGGAGGCAAGAACATACTAGGAGCAAGGCAGAGAATTCTTCTACAAGTTTATCACTTCCTTCTTCCTGTTTCCATTATTGGTTATGAATTCTAGTATTGTAGTTATGCATACTATTATGAATAGCTAATTTATTATCAAGGGTTTTGATGGAACCATTTGGAGGATGAATTCGTGTTATGTTTTAATATATGTGATTGGATATGTTGAATGATAATAGTGGTTGTTGTTATAATTTGCTTTAGGATTCATTTATTGCATGTGGATTTTATAATTTGCTTTACGTGTTTGAGCCTAATGTGCTAAATGCCGCTTTTTACCGCTTTGATATTGTTTGAACTGTATATAAAATTATTGCGAAACCGTTCTTCTCTCTGAGTCTTCTAAATCTTCTGGGAAGTGCATGCTGACGTGAATTCTTTTCTGTTAGTGTCATACCCTAATTTAGAACGAGGATTAGATCAATTACAAAGTCGGATGGCCTTTTGGTTACTGGTACGTTGCCCTCCCTCCCCCGGCTCGAGTTATCCGCTCGGGTAAGCCGGGTCTAGAACAATACACCCTAGGGTTCAAACCTAGAATGGCATAATATCATGTCGTATCCCTAGTAGGTCCACTTGTTTGCATCTTGTCCATTTGACTTCGGGGACTCAACACATGGGTTGGTCCGTCTAGGACAGGTGTACCCAATTTCAAAGACCATCCTGATGCATTTTTACGTGCTACTTGTGCATTTATTTGCTTCGCCTTGCATGTTGATCGGCTTCTAGAATAGGGAAAGAAAATCGAGAAAAATCAAGAGTGAAGTAGGAGAGAAAAACACCCGGTTATGAAAATACCAATGTTCAAAATATCCCGAAACTCTGCCGAAATTTTGAAAATAATAAGAAGAGAAAAGTCATTTAAAAAATAAGTCATATTTTTCCGTGCGTCAAAACTTACTGAACTACACAGGTTTAATTCTCACCAGATGTGGATACGTAGGCAATCCTCATTGGGTCCAACCCCGTTTTTGCAAAAAATAACCAAAATAAGAAAATTGTGTCATTTTGTCATGCATAAAGTTAGGTGATACCGTTTTTTGTCTAAATAGCCAGAAATGTCCCGACGTGAGTCACACGAATTAATTGTTTGTAGCCAGAAAAATGTGCGTCTAAATTTTTTTTCAAGTTTAAAGAACATTATTCGTCTTAAGATAAAGAGAAACAGAATAAGCGTAAAATTAATAATTTGTGTAATTGGTAACTTTTAGTAATTCAAAAATCATTATTTTTGACAAATGATTGTTACCAAGGGTGTGTTTGGTATAACGAAATATTTTCTCGAAAAACAAGTAGTAATTTTACTCAGTTTTCGGTTTTTGGTACGTCTATTAAGGAAAATAACTTCTCAAGAGTATTCATAAATAATTTAGATACAGTAAACATCAAGTCATAAACTTTCGAACCAACAACCTTCTGAATCCACAAATTTCATAAATTTCTGAACCGCTAAACTTTCGAACCCTTAAACTCTATAATTTTTAATCCCCCAAACTCCCAAACATAAACCTCCGAACTCATAACTTTGAAACTCGTAAAATTTCGAACATGTAAACTGAAAAATAAAAAAATCAGAACTGAAAATATAAAAAGATATTTTTTTACGGGGGTGGGGAGCGGGTAGGTGGTGCAGAAAAATGAAAAAATAAAAAAATAGAAGACAGAACATTGAAGATACAAAAAAGAAAAGGAAAAAAATTGCGGGATGGTGGTGGGGTGGGTGGTGCAGAGAAACGAAAAAATAAAAAACAGAAGACAAAAAATTAAAAATACAAAAAAAAAAGAAAAAAAGAATTACAGAGTGTGTGGCGCAAAAAAACGAAAAAAACAAAAAATTAAAAATATAAAAATAAAAAGAAAGTAAAAAAAATGTTTGTGGGAGTTGTGGGTGGGTGTGTGGTTAAAAAAAACGAAAAAACAGAAAATTGTGAATACATAAAAAAAAATTATTTGGGATGGGGGTGGATAGGAAGGGTGCGTAGCGCTGAAAAATGAAAAAAGAAACAGAAAATAGAAGTTGGAGGGGGTTGGGGTTAGATGTGAGGGTAAGTGGAGTTTTTGGAAAATATTTTTCTAATTTTGTCTAGGGAAGTCATATTTCTCCAATTTTAAGAAAATATAATAATATCTAAGAAATATTTTTCAAACTATTTTGTGCAACCAAATAGTGAAAAATGAAAAAAAAAATTGTCGAAAAATAGTTTACACTCTCATTCATCATAGTAGTGTACCTATGACACACTATAGACACGTCTTGCAAAATCAGAATAACTCAAAGTTAAATCCAGGTAGAGGGTAGACAAATTTCTCTTAAATGGAGACAAATTTTGTGACTTTCTCACTTTAACCTGTTAAAATCCATACGTGGACACACATAAAAGTACAATCAACTTGCTAAAGAGAAATGAGAAGTATGTGCCTCAAACACGTACAATGAGAGGAGTAGACCTATGAGTGTACATGTACGGGGTTCATTCGATTGTTATCAAACTCAAACCAAATCAACTATATCGGTTTGGATTGACTCGATTTTGTCGAGTTTTTCGGTTAAAGTTATAGATAAAGTTTTGATAAGTGAATATATATTTAGTAAATATTAAAAAAATTGGCAAACATATGATCTATTAAAATATTCCAATGGGAGAATTTTAATTTGTTAGTAACACATGATAGTTATTTTTGATGAAATTAACAACAACATGCAACTTGAAATCAGAAGGAAGAAGAAGAGAATTTTAGAGAGAGAATTTTGGAGAAGAAAATTTTCTTCGATATTTTCAGAGAAGAACAGAAAAGGAATTGTACGGTGAATTAGGAAAATATCTGCTTTTAACTAACTCTAACTACTAGTGCTCCCTACCACTAAATCATGGTTAACTTAACTAACTAATGATTAGTTACAATGGTTAACTACTAGCTAACTAATGAGAGTTTAATCCTGTACACCCCCCTCAAGCTAGGACTGGGGAAAATATTCAAAAGTCCTAGCTTGGACATCAAATAGGAATGTTGAGGTCGACTAAGGCCTTTGATGAGGAGATCAGCTGCTTGCTCATGAGTAGCACAATAATGAGTAGTAATGAGGCATAGTCGAATCTTCTCACGGATACGGATGAAATGACAATCAATGTTAATATGCTTCGTACGCTCATGGAAGAGTGGATTGGCAGCAATGGCAAGAGCTGACTTGCTGTCATAGTAAACTGGCACATGAGGCTGATGTTGAACACCCAATTCTTTAAGTAAGCCAAGGATACAAACAATCTCAGCAGTAGTAGAAGCAAGGCTGTGATATTCAGCCTCAGCAAAGCTCCTAGATATGGTGGTCTGTTTCTTTGATTTCCAAGAAACAAGTGAATCACCAAGTTTGACAAAATAGCCAGTAACTGATCTGCGTGTATTGGGACAAGCAGCCCAGTCAGCATCACAATATGCTGATAATAATTCTGAACAGTTTGCACTCATAAAAACACCTAGTCCTGGACTGGTTTTAATGTATTTCACCACCTTGAGTGATGCTTCCATGTGGGATGCCTTAGGACTATGCATGAACTGACTGAGGCACCGAACTACAAATGAAATGTCAGGCCGTATGATAGTCAAATATAGCATCTTACCTAATAGCCTTTGGTAAGGTCCATGATCGTCTAATACCACATCATCAGAGGACCCTATATGATTGTCAAACTCAGATGTAGTGAGTTTCAAATTAACATTTATAGGACAACTAATAGGCTTTGCACCTGAAAGGCCCAACTCAGAAATGAGTTCAAGGGCATATTTACGTTGCTGCATCAAAATTCCATCACCATTTCTGGAAAATTCAAGGCCTAGAAAATATTTGAGCTCTCCTAGATCCTTGATCTTGAATGAAGACTGAAGCTCATCCTTTGTTTGCTAAATTAATGAAAGGTCATCCCCAGTAATGAGTAGATCATCAACATAGACCAAAACAATAACCATGTGATCCTCAACTCTTCTGATGAAAAGAGAATGATCCAAGTTGCTTTGGTGAAAACCAGCATGTTTTAGGGCTGAAGTTAACTTGAGATTCCATTGCCTAGATGCTTTCTTGAATCCATAAAGAGACTTAAGCAATCTACAATCTGTAGACTTGTTAGTTGAACCATGAAAGCCTCGAGGCACAAACATGTACACTTCTTCAGTGAGATCACCTTGTAAAAAGGCATTGTAAACATCCATTTGATGGATGAACCAGTTCCTTGAAGCAGCAAGAGCCAATACACTTCTAACAGTAACTATTTTCACTACATGAGAAAAATGTTTCCTGATAATCCAGTCCTTCTCTCTGATTATACCCTTTTGCTACTAAACGAGCCTTGAATCTTTCAACCTCTCTCGTTGCCTTATATTTAATCTTATATACCCATTTGCATCCTATAGCCTTTTCTCCATGTGGCAGAGTAACCAACTCCCAGGTCTTATTATCTTCTAAGGCCTTAATTTCTGCTTGCATAGCTTCTATCCACCTTTTATCCTTAATTGCTTCAGAATAGCTTGTAGGTTCTGTCTTAACAGAAAAATTAGCCAAGTAACTTTGATACTTTGGAGAGATTGTCTCATATCCAATGACTGTTGAGATAGGATACTTACAACAGCTCACATAACCTATTTTGTCAAGTCTAACATAATCTTTAAGCCGTATGGAAGGCTTAGAGACTCTAGAAGACTTTCTTGTTCCCACACTAGTAGAAGCATCAAAGGCAACAACTGGAACTTCATCAGAGGAAGCAATTGGTACTGCAAGACTTCCATGAGCCATAGTTGAAGGACTGTCCTGTTCAGTCAAAGAAACAGGAACCATAGTTGGTGAGGTTGGAGCACTAGAAGAAATAGAAAAAACTGCATCAACAAGATTGTCCATACAAATTTGTTCTTCATTTACATCCTGCCTTGGTACTGGAACAATATCTAAGAAAAGTGATTCTGATCTACTTTCAGCTGTATAGAAGGGAAACATGTTTTCATAGAATACCACATCTCTACTGACAAAAAATACTCTATTCTCCAAATCCAACAACATGTATCCCTTTTGATGTGATGCATATCCAAGTAGAACTGATCTCACAGCTCTAGGTGCAAATTTGTCACTATTTACTAGATTAGTAGCAAAGCATAAACAACCAATAACCCTCAAGTGTGTTAATAAAGGTGACTTGCAGAAAAGCAATTCATAAGGTAATTTGTAGCCTAAGACAGATGAAGGAATCCTATTGATAATATAAGCTGAATCAATACAATGACCCCAATATCTCACAGGTAAATGTCCTTGAAATCTGATTGCTCGAGCAGTTTCAAGTATGTGCCTATGTCTCCTTCCCACTACTCCATTCTGTTGAGGAGTATGAGGGCAAGAGCTTTGGTGAATGATTCCATGTGATTGAAACAACTCCTTACAAGTGTTGTTGAAGGACTCACCTCCAATATCTTACCTGAAAATTTTGACCTGCTTGCCAAACTGTGTCTTAACCATAACAATGAAATTCTTGAGCAAGAAAACAACATCAGATTTAGGTCTCATGAGAAACACCCAAGTCCACCTAGTGTAATCATCAACCAATGTAAGAAAATATCTCATTCCATTATGAGTAGTAACCTTATAAGGTCCCCATACATCCATATGGATCAAATCAAAACAACACAAACTTCTGTTAGAACTGGTTGAAAATGGTCTTCTAGTTTGTCTGGCTAGAGGACAAATCTCACAGTTAAACTATGTATTATTCTGTATGTTATTACTATATTCTTGTAAACTAGGAATCCTTCTGAGAACTGAAACTGGTACATGTCCTGTTCTTTTGTGCCATATATCCAAGCCTCCCTTGCTAGTAACAACAAAAGCTTTGTTCACCTTCCTCCCTAGTGCAACTGACAGAATGTACATATCTTCCTCTCTTCTACCTATCTCCTTCACTCTCCCAGAAAAGAGGTCATGAAACACACATCATTGAGGGAAAGAAGTAACACTACACTTAAGATCTTCTGTTACTTTTGACACTGACATGAGATTGAATTTGAAAGATGGTACACATAACACATCCTTTAACACATCACCTCTTGTTAGTTGACACTCTCCCATATGTGAGATAGTAGCAGAATCTCCTGTAGGTATTTGAACTTGCCCTGAGTTCCCTACTGAAATTTCATTTTTAGTAACCTCTTATCACCAGTCATATGATTAGTAGCACCAGTATCAACTATCCATTTACATAACTCTAAGTCTTTACAAAGTGCTGTATTACCATAGAAGCATTTTCCTGCCATATTGACACTTGCTTCTCCAACAAAGGTTTTGTTCAACAATTGCAACAACTGATTGTATTGTTCCTTAGTGAAGAACTGACCAGCTTCAGTATTGTTTCCTAGCTGACAAGCAGTCTGTAAGCTTCTCATCTCCTGCTGCCCAGTTGTGTCAACCATCACTGCATTGGCTTTCTTCTTCTGCTTAAAATCAGTTGGATATCCAACAATCTTATAACAATTCTCTTTCCGATGTCCTGTCTTGTTACAAAAATCACATTTCATTAGCTTATAACATTCAGCCTTAGTATGCCCTTTCAAATGTTAGAATTCACATTCTAAGTTGAAATTTCTCCTAGGTCTAAGAGTAGAATGAGCAGTTAACAAGGCTGTTGGATCAGTGTGTCCTGTTTGTCCAAATGTTTTCCCAGCAATCATTTTCCTACTTTCATCCTGAACCACCATTGCATAAGCCTTATCTATGGAAGGCAGTGTTGGCATCAACAAAATTTGGCTTCTTGCTTGCTCAAAACCATCATTTAATCCCATTAAAAACTGTAATAGACGTTGATATTCCAACTGTTCAATGTATTTAGTAGCTGATGAAGGAGGTGGCAGAATTGAATCATACTCTGCCCAAAGGTCCTTCAATTTAGTGAAATACGTTGATACAAATGAAATTCCTTGTGTTAGAGTGAATATCTCCTTGTGCAAGTAATATAATCTCGATCCATTCACTTTATCAAATCTCTCTTTAAAAGTTGCCCATATCTTTTGCGCATTAGAAGAGAATAACACTCCGGTAACTAATTCTCTACTTACATTACTCATAAGCCATGAAGTAACGATGTCATTGCATCGATCCCACTGACTTCCCAGCTCTACACCAAAATCCTCTTTTGATGTCGATCCGTCAACTAAGCACAATTTATTCTTCTCTAACAATGCGACTTTCATCGCACGACTCCACAGCGAATAATTCTGCATTCCTGTCAAAATTAATCCCACAGACATAGATCCTGAGCCGTCTGAAGGATGTAGATAAAGAGGATGGTTATGATCAAGTACAACTGAACTTCTGACCACTCCAGCTCCAGATCGAGCTCCAGTATTCGTGTTGATCGTTGAATTTTCAAGAATCGCCATTGAAATGCGAGAAATCAGATTTCAAAATTTCTGAGTTTGTTTTGAGTAGCTCCTCTCGAATTTTTCTTCAATTGCTCGAAAAATTCCCTAGAATCACTCGATCATATGGCTCTGATACCATGATGAAATTAACAACAACATGCAACTTGAAATCAGAAGTAAGACGAAGAGAATTTTGGAGAAGAAAATGTTCCTCGATATTTTCATAGAAGAACATAAATGGAATTGTACAGTGAATTAGGAAAATATCTGCTTTTAACTAACTCTAACTACTAGTGGTCCCTACCACTATACCATAGTTAACTTAACTAACTAATGGTTAGTTACAATTGTTATCTACTAGCTAACTAATGAGAGTTTAATCCTTTACAATTTTCTTGGTCGTCTATCAATAATTTTCCTTTAATTTACGCTTTCAAGGTTAACACGTGAGAGAATCTCAAATATTTTTTTTTTAAAAAGAAAATTCAATAATTATATATATTTATATGTTAATTTGGTTCGTTTTTTTTTACTCAGTACCAATCAAGTTAAACCAAATCTAATCAGATTTTTAAATTGGTTTAATTTGATTTGGTGCGATTTTTCGTTTCGATTTGAACTGTCCTAAGTAGGCCTATAATATAATTAATACATCTCTCCGATGCAGATCAACTAAATCCTGCTTAGTTAAGATGAAGGGGGGAATTCGATCTTCTTCTTCACCCTCCCAACGGAAAGAGCAAAAGTTCGTCCCTGTTTATAACTAAATCATGGGGAGCCCAAGGTAATTTACTAGACAAATTGAATTGTTCTATCATCATGATACTAATCGGATATGCCGTAAACACTCGAGAGAGATCTCATGAGGCAAATTAAAGACAAAAGACTTAAGGAGAGAAGCAGTAAAAAGTTATATATTCTCCTTGTCACCTTTTTGACATTTTCTTTGGTGTTGATAAGAGGGAGGTGGTGGAGCAATCATCAATTAGATAAGCAGCTGTATCAAATTATAATTATGCGTTATGATTGCAAACAGACAAACAGGTACTAATTTGCTTAGATTTAGAAAGCCATGCGTGAAGTCTTTACTTGCCTATATCACCCAATAGCGATGAACGGAGTAAGGAAATTTCAATTTGGGACAATTTTTTTTAAAGATTTACTGAAGGAACGCAAATGATTTAAGGAAGATTTTATCATTACAAACATCTTTCAATATAATTTTGAGAACCAAACAAGAGAACTTAAAGTATGCGCGTGAGATCAAATATGCGCACCATGTGAAGCCGTTAAAATAAAAGCATATTTAGAACAAATTTTGGTGTGCCAAAGTATTAATGACGAGCAAAATTCTTCAATTTTACATAATTTAAGGAAATATTTGGACGTTTTCCGTAAGTTATATTGTGACAATATATCGATATTTTATTTGCGCAAAATTGAATGAACCACTCGACTAACACCTACCTCAATGACAGATCCTTTGCCGACGCTGAGAACCAGACTGTTCTAGCTTAACCAAAATGAGACCTGGATATTGCAAGTCATAATTACATGCATAATAACAATTGTTTAATAAATTTCAAATGTTAACCACCATAGATATCCCATGTCTGCTCAAATCAGTACCCTTTAGAAAGTTTGATTAGGCATAAAGCTGAACAGAGAAAAAGTAACAATAAAAGTCTTATAGCAGGAAATGCTTAGAAAACACTCCACTATCTATTACAAAAACATGCATGCCACCAAATTTACTATTCGAGCTAATCATTTCATATAGACAATTAATTCAATCCAATAATAAGTACAGACCTTTGGACCTCTCCCTATAAACAAGCTTTGTAATCGTTTCGTGCTTAGACATAAGCCATAATAATAGTATTACAATTCCTAGCAGGCTTAAAGAACCCATGGCACATTTTGTTCCATTGTTGAGCACATTGCTTATTTTCTCCATCTACAATCAAGGGAATGCACTTAGTTCAAATTACTATGCAAAAACATGCCCTCAAGCTGAAGACACAGTAATGCAGATTGTTAAGAAGGAATCAAAGAAAGACAAAACAGTGCCCGCAACCCTTCTGAGGATGCATTTCCATGATTGTTTCCTACGGGTATACAAATTAATAGTACTAACATTTTCAATGTTTATCTTTCTGTAGATTAGCTAAACTTTTCTTAAAAATTCCACCTATTTTACCCTTTTGAAGGGCTGTGATGCTTCTATTTTGTTGAGCTCCAAGGGGAAAAACACTGCAGAAAAGGATGCTCCCCCTAATGGTTCTATGCACGGATTCTACGTTATTGATGGCGCAAAGAGAGCAGTTGAAGCTATATGTCCTGGCGTTGTCTCTTGTGCTGATATTTTAGCGTTCGCTGCAAGAGATGCAGTCGTGTTAGTAAGTACCCCCTGCTAAGACAAAAAACATAAAAAAGCATATAAATAGGTATGGTAGTCGTGAAATCAGCCACTAATACTTGTATTAGAGTAAGCCATCTACGTCATATCCAGTGGCGGAGTCAGGATTTTTATTAAGGGGAGTCAAAATATAAAGAAACAAACTCACCAAGAAATCAAGGGGTGTCATTATATATATATATATACACGTATTTTAAAAAAAATGATCGAGCTAAACAGTGTAATTTTCTGACAAAGAAGTGTCGGTTGACACTCCTTGGGTGCATGTGGCTCCGCCACTGATCACATCCTTGGGTGTGGCCCTTTCCAGGACCCTAGGTGAACGCGGGATGCCTTTTTAAACATATGAGTTTAGTAAATAAGTGTTGTTAAAACTTACTCAAGATGGCCCAAAAGTGTAGATATATATGGACTATGGTATACATGTTAACAAATTGGAAATTCCATTAAAATTGGTACTACTAAAGTAGAGACTCCGAAAATAAGGACTAATTGTGTTGATGTTTCAGTCAGGTGGGCCTTACTGGGAGGTACCAAAAGGAAGAAAAGATGGGAGAATATCTAGAGCCAGCGAAACAACACTGCTGCCCAAACCTACATTTAACATTTCTCAACTCCAACAAAGTTTCCATCAGAGAGGTTTATCAACCGATGATTTGGTGGCTCTTTTAGGTCAGCATTAATGCTCCAAAATTTTCTCGAATTAATTTTCGCCCGATCTTCTCTCTATACTCTTTTGTTAACTGATAGAATTCTTTGGCAGGCGCGCACACTCTAGGTTTTTCCCATTGCTCATCCTTTATTAGCCGAATATACAACTTTAATGCCACACATGACATTGATCCTACACTACGTCGATCGTTTGCAGCAAGCTTGAAGAGCATATGTCCACTGAAAAACAGGGCTAAGAATGCAGGAATAAGCAATGATCCTTCACCAACAACATTTGATAATACTCATTACAGAATAATTCTCCAAAAGAAGAGTTTGTTCTCTTCAGATCATGCTTTGCTCACTACTCCAAAAACCAAGAACCTAGTTTATAAGTTTGCTACCTCAAAAGCAGCTTTTCATAAGGCTTTTTCTAATTCCATGATTAAGATGAGTAGCCTTACAGGTGGTCAAGAAGTTAGAAAAGATTGCAGGCTAGTAAACTGATTGCTCCATTGTTAATTAATTCTACTAAATTAGCGGTTTGATATCTGTATAATTGTAATGAGATGATCCAGGAACATGGGTTGTCTATCACTTCCTATATTGTCTTTGTTTCATTTTATTGATTGCAATATATATATTGAAAGAAATGATCACAATATCTTCTTAATTGTATGAGCAAGCACACACAGAAGTAGCTTAATTAGGAAAAGATATTTTCTACCCTACCTACTGGCTTATACTGCTCAGATATATTCAATAAAAGGCAATCGCAATCTCATCATATGTTATACAGTCAGCCCACTCGTCTCTGTAACAGTATTCTTATATAACAATACTTCACTATAAAAGTCAATGGAGCTAATTTTCATCTTATGTTATAATATATGTTCTCTGTAACAACACTTTGCTATAACACCCAAAAATATTCGGAACAAACGAGCCTGTTATAGAAAAGTTTGACTGTATAATAAATAACAATTTTTAAGTAACTTAAGGCAATGAGTTGAAAAGTATAAAAAATTAATTTTTTTTCTTTTTACGATGAAAGAAAAATACAAACAACAACAATTGCTACTATGCTCCAAACAAATTTGAATTGGGAAAGCAGACATAATTTCTAAATTGAGCGAAGTGTCACTTTTCAAAAATTAAGCATGATGCCACTTTACTTATACCATAAAGGAGCTTACTCTCACTTTTCAAAACCTCAAAGGTTTAATTGCTATTTTCCACATCTTAGAAAGTCTCAAGTCAAAATTAACCTACTATTCTACAATGTTCATATAGAGACAAAAGAAGTGTCACGAAATTTAAAGTTATTCATGTCACTTTCACAAATATACCATTATTTGGTTATTCCAAATTCTGGAAAAAATTGGCTGCGGAACTTTTCAACCAAAAAGAATAAATTGAAAAGAAGAAACTCTATTGTAATAAGAAATAAAGGTAAAATAGAACAATATAGTAACGGAGACAAGATATATACGAGGGAGAATGATTTTGTTATTTCTCTTTTTGGTGTGTTTTTCATAGGGTCAAAAATTTTCTATTTATAAAGGTACAAATAGATTCAAAGGTTATAAGTTAGTGTACTTCTTAATTGAGTACATGAATACATAGTATATTAAATGGACAGACAAATGCATTAACCTCAATCACATGCCTTCATCTCATAGCACCCCCTTGGATGTTCATTTAAAAGATAATGTGCCTCGTTAAACCTTACTAAGAAAAATTCAGTGGAAAAAAACCTAGTGAAGAGAAAAGAGTACACACATCTTGTAATACGCATTGAGTACCGCCTCACTAAAAACCTTACCAGGAAAACCCATTTGGGACAAAACTCTGGTTAAGTAAAAAAGAGTACAAAGCGTATTATACTCCCCATGATGAAAACTTTATTTAATATCTCGGAGACGATGCATTCCAATCTTATATCTCAACTTTTTAAATGTTGATGTTGGCAATGCCTTTATGAATAAATTTGCCAGATTATCATTTGAACGGATCTATTGTACATCTATCTCACGATTTTGTTGAAGATCATGCGTGAAAAAGAACTTCGGTGAAATGTGCTTTGTTCTGTCTCCTTTAGGAAAAATATATTCTACTTTTAGTTGAGCTATGCAAGCAACATTATCTTCATACAATATTGTTGAAATCTTCGTCTTTAAAGAAAGACCACACAATTGTTGAATGTGTTGAGTCAGTGATCTCAACCATACACATTCTCGACTAGCTTCATGAATAACTATAATCTTTGCATGATTGGAAGATGTAGCAGCTAAATTTTGTTTTGTTGAACGCCATGATACACTTGTACCTCCACAAGTAAATAGATAGCATGTTTGAGATCGAATTTTATTTGGGTCAGACAAATAACTTGCATCTGCATAACTAATCATTTGTGACTCAGATTCATAAGAATAAAGTAATCCATATCAATAGTCCCTCGGAGGTATCTGAAAATATGCTTAACACCGTTCCAGTGTCTTGTTGTTGGAAATGAACTAAATCTTGATAATAAACTAACTGCAAAAGTTATATCTGGTCGAGTATTATTTGCAAGATATATTAGTGCCCCAATTGCACTAAGGTATGAAGTTTCATCACCAAGAATATCTTCATCATTTTCATGAGGTCGGAATGGATCTTTAGTTATATCAAGTGATCTCACAACTATCGGGGTACTTAATGGATATGCTTTATCCATATAAAAATGCTTTAAGATCTTCTCGGTGTATGTTGATTGATCAACAAAAATTCCATCTTTCATATGCTCAATTTGTAGACCAAGACAAAATTTTGTCTTTCCAAGATCTTTCATTTCAAACTCTATCTTCAAACACTCTACTGCTTTTAGAAGCTCCCCAGGAGTTCCAATGATATTTAGATCATCAACATACACAACGATTACAACAAATTCAGATTCAGACCTTTTCATAAAGACACAAAGGCAAATTGGATCATTCTTGTACCCTTCTTTCAGCAAGTATTCGCTTACCACATTCTCCCTAATTGTTTTAATTCGTATAAGGATTTTTGAAGCATTACTGAACAAGTTTCGGAAAGCTTTTATAAGTTTCAGGAACTTTAAACTCTTCAGGGATTTTCATATAAATTTCGTTGTCTAATGTGCGATACAAATATGTAGTGACAACATCCATCAGATGCATATCAAATTTTTCATGGACTGTCAAATTTATTAGATACCTGAAAGTGATTCCATCCATCACAGGAGATTATGTCTTCATATAATCAATGACGGATCATTTTGAAAATCCTTGTGCCACAAGTGACTTCATTTTTATCATCTCGTTTTCGCACAAAAATCCATTTGTATCCCACTGGCTTTGTTCCTTCAGGTGTTCAGACTATATGTCTGAATACTTCACGTTTGTCAAGTGAAGCTAATTCTGCCTTGATAGCATCTTTCCATTTGGGCCAATCATTTCTCTGGCTACATTCATCGACAGATCTTGGTTCAAGATCCTCATCATGTTGCATTATTTCAACAACAAT
Organism: Nicotiana undulata; assembly: GCA_005239495.1. Lineage (NCBI taxonomy): Eukaryota > Viridiplantae > Streptophyta > Magnoliopsida > Solanales > Solanaceae > Nicotiana > Nicotiana undulata. The sequence goes on along the minus strand of ML257850.1, from coordinate 2,909 downwards.
ATTATAAGTAAAAAACGTAGTCGACAATAATGTTATTTCGGTTCCATCTTTTTTCCGTAGAGACATAATTTATTGAAATCTCTTCAATCTTATTATTTTCAAGTACCTGGGCCTCCTCCGAGGTCTTATCATTTGTTATGTCGTGTGGCTCTTTTTGAGAAATTGCCTCCATAATGGATCCCCTAGATCATTTGCTTCTTTTATCTTTAGGGGATTTTTATCGTGTGAACCGATTGGTCTACCCTGTTTCAAGCGTGGTTTCAACCCATTTACATTGATAGATCGTCTAGCCAGGACATCAATTCGAATAGGAGCATTAGTAGCTGGAATATGTGACTTAGTCATCCTTGGTAGGTTAGTGAATGCATCTAGCAATTGATTTTCAGTATTTTGCACCTTGTGTTCACATTGATTTTTTCGAGGATCTAAATAAGATAGTGATAATGAATTCCAATCTATCTCTTTTTTCCAACTGCTTATTTTCTCCCTCTAGGATTGGGTATACTAAATCATCAAAATGGCAATCAACAAATCTTGGTGTAAATAAATCTCCAGTCATAGGTTTCAAATATTTTATTATAGAACGAGATGCATACCCAATACATATCCCCAACCTTCTTTGGGGTCCTATCTTTGTGCGTTGTGGTGGAGCAATTGGAACATATACTGCACATCCAAATATTCTAAGATAAAAAATATTTAGCTCCTGACCAAAATCCAATTGTATTGGGGAGATTTTATGATAACTTGTGGATTTGATCCACACAAGAGTCTTTGCATGCAAAATAGCATGACCCCATGTCGAGATGAGAAACTTTATTCTCATAAGCATTGGTCTAACAATTAATTTGAGGCGTTTGATCAATGATTATGCAAGACCATTTTGAGTATGAACATGAGCAACTAGATGCAATAATCATTAAAGGCATATGACGTAAATTCACCAGCATTATCAAGACGAAATTTCTTAATTGCATAACTTGGAAACTGTGCTCTTAATCTTATTAATTGAGCTAGTAACCTCGCAAAGGCCAAATTGCGTGTTGATAACAAGCACACATATGACCATCTTGTAGATGCATCTATCAAAACCATATAATATCTAAATGGTCTACATGAAGGGTGTATGAGACCACACATATCACCCTGTGCACGTTTAAAAAATGCAGGAGATTCAACTCCAACTTTAATTACTTATGGTCTAATAATTAGTTTGCCTTGAGAACATGCAACATAAGAGAATTCTTTAGTTTGAAGAATCTTCTGGCTCTTCAATGAATGACCATGTGAATTCTCAATTATTTTTGTGCATCATATTATAATCGAGAAGACCCAACCGATCATGCCAAATAATAAAATTATTAGTAAACTCCTTTTTTAGTATGACATGTGATTCACCTATATTAATACTAGTGTTGCATAATCCGGAGGTAAATACGGGAAGCTTTTCATGCACATACTTTATTTCTGCTTTTATTGTGGTAATATAGAGGTATTCAATCTTTCCTTCATTGGTGGCCTCAATATGATAGCCATTTTGGCGAATATCTTTGAAACTCAAGAAGTTTCTTTGAGACCTACTACAATATAATGCATCATTAACAACTAGTATATTTCCTCTTAGTAGTAATACAGTCGCTCTTCCAAAGCCTTAATTAATCTTGTATTACCAGATATTGTTATGACATTGGCTTCTTTCATAATTAAATAAGAGAAATATCTCATATCTTTTGATATGGTGTGTCACGCCCCCTTTTTGCTCGCGGAGTCTGGGTTTTGACATCTTTTGGAACAAATTATTTCCTTTTGAGAAGGGGTATGGAATTTTAAAAGTCGCCACCTAACAGATTTAAGGTGTGTTAGGGTACCTAATGCAAATAACTCATAAACCGGTTTACATTACCAGAGATTGGCTAAGGGCTCAAAATTACCTTGAGGGGAAGGTGTTAGTCACCCATCGAGGTCCACAACGGTGGGTCCCGACCAAACTCATTTTAGTGAATTAGTCATAAATCAATTTAGACAAATAGAGATCATTTCAAGAACGAGAGTAAAGGGGGTCCTAGGTTTATTAGCCTATAAGATCACCTCTGTGCAATACTCGGTAAACTTTCCTCAAATAGAGGTGTTACGCGTAGTATTAGCGCACAAACCATCATATCCTTTACTACCCAATTACCCTCCCCATAATTATTATCTAAGCGATTCTAATTGAATACGTTCTCTATGCGTGCATTAACCGTCCCTTACAAATGGTCCCAGAGGTGTTTAGGAACTCTATTCAAGGTAGTTTTAGACTCACATACGATGCTTAAAAGGAGAAAATCTAAGCAACAAACAAAACATATAGGACTGTCATATAACAGAGCAGTTAAAGGCTCACATTTACCTCCACGAATAAGCAAACAAATGCACGTCTCAAACAAACAGTTTTAAAACACTTTAAAGTCTTATAGCAGGATATCTAGGTGAGCACAAAACAGAATATATGCAACATTTTTTGTTAAGGCGAGGCAATGAATACCTAATTATTTTGCCTACTGATTTTATGGCTTGTTGAATCTGGGCAGTTTATAAGCAGTCTGTAATGACCCAGTCCGTTGTTACGTAGTATACGCATCTATTCCCTTATTTCTGTCTTGTAGTAGATCGGTTAGACTGTTCATGAAGTGTTGGGGTTGGTTGGTTCGGGTTCGGAGTGAAAATAGAGTGGATTGAGACACTTGGTCTCTAACAAGAGCTTTAGAGTTGGAAAAGTCAACATGGAGTTGACTTATTGGTAAACGACCTCGGAATGCGGATTTTATGGCTTGCTGAATCTGGGCAGTTTATAAGCAGTCTGTAATGACCCAGTCCGTTGTTACGTAGTATACGCATCTATTCCCTTATTTCTGTCTTGTAGTAGATCG
>ML257849.1:40013-53296 GCA_005239495.1 Nicotiana undulata | reverse complement strand
CTGCTTCTCCTGACGATCCTCGGCAGCACCATGGAGTTTTCTTTTGTTATTTCCCGTCTATTTTTTTCAGACAGTGGGACTGTATAGTATATCTTTTGTACATTCTGATAGTATGCCCGTAGGACTTGTGACACTAGTTCCTGGCACACACGTGATAGTTATTATGGATTACGGGACTGTATATATATATTGGCTCACGCCTCCTTGTGACTGCTTTTATTTAAAATTGATTAAATATCCTTCTTGATTTATGTTTCGGACTTTAAAACTTGGTATATGTTGAAATGTTTAATCAAATAAGAAGAAACCCTTAGTAAATTGAGTGTTGGCTTGCCTGACTCCGCTGTTGGGCGTCATCACGACATGAGTTAGGATTTGGGTCGTGACAGTTTTAGCATTTCATTCCTAGACTTTATTTAAGACATTAGCAGCGTTAGTTTTATTTCGTAGATGCTCGTGACCATGTTGACTCCAGTCTTGGGAGGTTTTGGTTAGAGTTGTTTAGACTATTATTGGGGCGCTAAGACTTAAATAATTTATTTTATGCTTGTTTGCTGTTTATTATTGAATTGCGAATTATTATAATAGAACAAATGCGTAGTAATGTGATGGTTGGCTGGCCTAGTTCCACGATAGGCGCCATCACAACCTGTTAGAATTTGGGATCGTGACAGTATAAAAGACAAACACGACACATAATACGAGACAAATGGAATATTTATTTTAATACTCCATGGAACAGTAGATTTAACTTTTAATACGAAGTTGCCATTGGATTTACTGTTCTCTCTATATATAAACGAGTATAATTTCATACATTAATAGTGAAAAATAATTAGTTCACTTAAAAACTAATTACGCGTGAATCTTTTGGTATAATAAATTAACAACTTACTTGTCATGGCATAATAAAATTCACCGATAGAGTAAAAAGTTTTTTACATTATCAATGTATTATATATAAAATTAAAATAAGAATTACTCCATAATTTATGTAGGAGATCAAACACAGTTTTGCCATTGGGTGATAATGGTGGTGTCTATATATATATATATATATATATAAAGAAAAGTTTATTTGAGAATAAAATTAACCAACTATATTCGTTTTTAGTACGGTACACATTCCTTGTTAATAAAAGAAGTAATTGGTAATGTGACTAAATTATTTCCATTCGGCTCTATTTATGTTACGGAAACTTCTTCTCTATATGCAATATAAAACAAAAATCGCCTATTTTGAATTAAATTAAATGTTTTTTACAACTCCTCCTCTCTCGTACACCACTTCAAAACTACATTGTAGGAAAAAAAAAATATTTCATCCTTAAAATTTAAAAAAATTTATATTTTGGAGCAGAAAAAAGTCAAAGAAATTATTTATTGTGAATCGATAGGAGTATTAATTTCTTAATTAATACATTCTCAAAATCGTTATCTTGACTTCCACGTGTATTTCTTCACTTTTTAGACTAGACTACATGGGGTAGATTATAATATATCAACAGTGGTAGATACTAGATACACGTGATCGATATCTCCATATCAAAAGTACAACATTGATTGAGGGGATTCGATTTTAATTATCTTACTTATAATATGCTACTATGTATTTTTAATAACTTTATAAATTAAGTCTAAATTTTAAAATAATTCAATTTTAAACTCTTTATTTTATATATTTTATTTTTAATAAGATTTTTTTTTTAATTCGTACACATCAAATAAGTTCATATAAATTTATGCAGGTAAATTGGTACTATGATTCTATCTGAAACGCGACAAAGATACAGAAACAGAAGCTTGAGTGGGAAATAGAAGAAGAAAAGTGCATGTGAATCACGTGCATGCAGACGCCTTTGCTTTAAACTCAAGTGGGTCCTACATGCCAGACTAATTAATTAGATGCAAAAAGATAAACAATTAATGCACTACTAAAACAAGAAAATGTTTGTTTTCCGGTGGACCCCACAATTAATTTTAGCTGCCCACGTGGGCGATAGTCACAACTTGAGTCCGGAACTGAAATGGCAACAACAATAAGTGGTAAAAAAAAGAAAGAAACCACACTATATATAACGCCCAAAAATTGGACGCTATACTTTAACGGTAACTTTTATCGTTAAGTTATAGTGTCCAGTTTTTGAGCGCTATACTGAAAAAGCTGACACACCCAGGTATAGCGTCAAAAAACTGAACGCTATACCCATTTTCTAACTGACACCAGGTATAGCGCAGACCTTTTGGACGCTATACATATAGCGTTTTGTTTCTGGACGTTATACTCCTTTTTTTGGCCCCACCAATAATTTCTGACATAACAATAATTCTAACCTGTATAGCGCACAGAATTTGGGCGCTATACATAAAAAAAATCTTCGGCTAGCCATTTCCTATATAAAGAGGTTAGGATTGTAGGAAAAATCATTCAAAATTTTTTTAAGTCTCGTTCAAACGTTTCTTGTTGTTAAATTCTCCAGCATTTTTTTATTATGTCTGAAGAGCGTAGAATAAGAGTTTCATTATATTGGGGGGTGGGGGGTGGGGGGTAAGGTTGTGATGAAGAATAACTCTGTGGGGTACAGTTTACCTGCAAAGTGTCATGTTAAATTGTCACTTACAATGGAGTACGATAAATTGATATCGTTGTTATGCAAAAAAATGAGTGTGAGGAAACGTTCAGTGATACTTAAAGTAACCAGAAGATATTCGTATTCCGTCACTCCGCAAGGGGTTGCTTTTTACTCGGAGTTTAACATCGACGATGATGAAACTTTGAGAGATTTTCTGAGGACTCCGGATGAATGTCGGAAATTTTTTGTAATCACAATGTTGGAGATGTACGTCAAGGTCGAAGACGTTCCCAAAAACGAGGTTGCGCGTAGTAGGGATAACCCCCAGTCATCAGGTGGTTACTCTGGAGCAGTTTTTGCCGGACAGGTTCCGGATGAAGGAGTTTTCCATGATTTAAACTTATCACCGCCGGCGAATGAACAGCGAGAAAATAATTTCTCTCTTGCTTTCCATAATTCACAAGACGAGCGGTAAACTTCAATTTTTATTTGTGTTAATTATGTATATTTTTGGTGTATTGAATTTGTATTAACGCTCATATATTTAACATGGGGTACCGACCAGATATGAATTTTATAAGTGGTCCATCCGGTAGTCATCACCTAATTGAAAACGTCTATCATGGAATTTCATCACATTACGACTTGTAAGTGAAGTGATATAGCTATATGGAAAGTATTTATTAATTTCAGTAGCTTATATTTTTATTGGTTGTGCAGTGAAAACAAGCAAATTGAACCACTTGTATTCACTCAATTGCCCGAAAACGACGTATTAAATCGGGATTTGGATGATGCACAGAGTGAGGAAGAGAACAGTGATTACGACAATAATACTGATGAATCTGGAGACGAGACACCCTTTCCTCATGAGGATGGTGATGAGGAGGATGAGGAGGAAGGACCTGATTTGAAGAGAGAGTATGCTCCACCCCCCCCCCCTAGACGAAGAGTGTACGAGTCCGAAGTGCCATTTCATTCAAGGGAGATTCCTTACATTGATAACTTGCCAAGCGTGCCGGATGTGGAAGCTCTCACAAGGGATTTTGATGAATCCGGACCGCAATGTGGGATGAGTCTAGACCAACGGTGCTTGCAAAGGGGATGCTTTTTCCTGATAAAGCGCGTGTAAGCAGGGCTTGTAAAATGCACAACGTAAAGGAGTGTCGTGAGATGACGGTTAAAGAGTCAAGTCCGTTGGTATACAAGGCTATTTGCCGCAGGTGGTTTTGTCCATGTAATTGGATGTTGCGTGCAACCAAGAAGAAGACAGGTATGTGGACAGTGGGTAAATACATTCTCACCCACACATGCGAAATGGACACATTCAACGGGAATCACTTCAACTTGGATATTGACTTGATTTCTCTTGTACTTATTCCGCACCTCGAAGCGTCCATAAGGTATAAAATCAAAGAGTGCATTACATCAGTCCACCAGGAATATGGCCATACCATTACGAAAAGAAAGGCATTTCTCGGGCGCAAACGAGCATTTGAAATTGTCTACGGTAACTAGGATAAGTCATTTGCATCTCTGCCAAAGTACATGGTCGCACTGTAGCACTTTAACCCCGAGACGATTGTTGAATTGAAGCTTGAGCGGAGTCCGGGAACACCAGAATATATATTCAATTACGTGTTCTGGGCATTTAAACTAGCAATTGATTATTTTACGCATTTTCGGCTCGTAATATCCATAGACGGAACTCATGTCTATGGAAAGTACGATATCAAGCTATTGATAGCCGTGACAGTGGATGCTAATGGACAGATATTTCCTCTAGCTTTTGCTGTTTGTGCTAATGAAAGCACAGAAACGTGGACGCTATTTTTGAACCACCTGAAAGAGCACGTTGTCAAACAGCGTTCCGGTATTTGTCTAATATCTGATCGGCACGGTGGTATCTTAAGTTCTATGGAGAACTTGACTGCATGGCAAGAACCTTATGTATACCACCATTACTGTGTGAGGCACTTTAAGGCCAATTTCCAGAAGGCATATCCCAACAAGGATCTACATGATTTGATGTGGATGGCAGCAACAGACCACCAACAACATAAATTCCGGAGGCATATGGAATCTATCAGGCAAGAAGACGAGGCAACCTATTGTTGGTTAATGCGACATCACCTTGAAAAGTGGACTTTGCATGCGGATGGTGGCAGACGATGGGGAATTCTTACTACAAACGTGTCAGAATCTTTCGACGGGTTATTGAAGTCGGCAAGAGGATTTCCTGTCACAGCCATGGTGCGGATGTCGTTCAAGCAGATGGCGGAGAGGTTTGTTGAACGGTCTGCAGCTGCAACAAAATTGATGGAAAGAGGTGTTGAATTTATGCAAGTGCCGATGAAGAGATTTGAGAAATACAGACGGCGAGCACATTGGCATTCATTTTTGCAGTATGATAATGAAAGAAATATTTTTGAAGTTCACACCGCTATCCATAATAATCGGGGTAATAATGTACATACTGTAAATGAAGCAGCAAGGTTATGCTCGTATATCGGACAATATCCTCCTTCGCTGACTCGGCGGTGATAGTGAGGTGGATTACCTCCAGGTACTCTCTAATAGGGGTCAGTTGCATATGACTGGCCCCCGACGATGCAGTATCCAAATAATCCGCCCACGAAAAAAATCTCATATGCATAAGCAGTGAAACAGGCAAGCCATCAGCGGGGAGGCCATATAAAACCTCCACGTCCTGCAGTGTGATGGTGGCCTCGCCAATGGGCAGGTGAAAAATGTGCGTCTCCGGTCTCCACCGCTCAATCAACGCAGTGATCAAAGCCCAGTTGAGCTGTATTCGACCAATCTCAATAATCCTATAAATCCCAAGTCCTCCAGGTACTGGACTACACGAAGATGTAGATCTCTATCCCTAAAAAAATCCCACATGTCATCCACGCTCCTAGTGCGGAGAGTCTGCGTCAGTAACTGTCCGTCCCATATAAAAGCGGATCTATGCTCGCCCCGTAGAACTAATAACTCAAACGAGTGAGGGTCGGGATGTATGAGCGGCACGTCCATGTCGTCAACTGTAAATTAAAACAACATTAATTGTATGTTTAATCTGTAAATTAAATAATAATTTTTTGTGTTACACAATTTTTGGAGTTATACAATATTTATACCTATGGGTTCCAGGCTCGATATTTAAGGTCCAGTAGCACCAAACTATCATTAATAATTACGTGTGTCAAATTCAATATTTTTTATAATTTTGTGTGTTTGTTTTATAATTAAATTATTAATTTTTCATTATTGAGTTGTACAATATATATAAAATCTAAACTAAATATAAACAACAAATACATTTTAATCACAAATAAAACACAAAACGACATGGATACACAAATATATAAGTCCGGATATTAACATACAAATTTATTTCATAATTTTATATTTTTTATAAAACACTAATATTTAAGTCCGGATAAATGTAACATACTAGTTTTTCAAATAAAACACAAAACGAAATAGAATACATGCAAATCAACTAATATGCATTATTATAAAAGTTTCAACATAAAATAAACCAAAATACCTCGATTTAGTATTTTTGGAAAGCAAATTGGTTGAAAATTTGAGCCCGAACGAGTGAACCAACAATAATACAATGCTCTACTCCGATATGGGACCTACGTTCTACACCTTTTGTTTGACGGGGGGGCCCACAAATATTTTTTTTACTGTGTTGGGGGGTGGGGAGGGGACCAGATTTGGAAAAATTTGTAAAAAAATGGGGAGGGGGAGAGACTAGATGGTCTGGGGGAAGACGATGAGTTTTTAAAAAAATGGGTATAGCGTCCAGTTTTTGGGAGCTATACCTGGATGTGTCAGCTTTTTCAGTGTAGCGCCCAAAAACTGGACGCTATACCTTAACGACAAAAGTTACCGTTAAGGTATAGCGCCCAGTTTTTAGGCGTTATATATAAATTGATTCTTTTTTGTTTACCACTTATTTATGTTCTTTGTGTCAAAAAGAGCAATATTTCAGTTCCGGACTCGTCACAACCTTAGAAAGTGCACTTAGATTTTTGAGTTTGTATTTTGACTAAAAGACAGTTTTATTTTCAATGGAGCTCATTATCTCTCTTGTCTTTTTATTTTTTCTACTAAGAGCCCGTTTGGGCATAAAAAAACTTTTATTTGTTTCCAATTTTTTTTTATTTTTTTTCGAAATTAATATTTGACCATAAAATTTTTAATTTTTCACTTCAAGATAAATTTTAGAATTTTTTAAAAATTTGAAAAACTTTAAAAATAATAATTTTCAAATTTTTTACTTAAATCTCTCATAAAACTTCACAAAAAAATAATATTTATGTCCAAACGCCCCTAAATCGTTAGTACCCAAATTCAATTACTTTGATTTATTTTAAGATTTTATCTTCGGTTCATCCTTACAAAATTATTACTAGGTGATTTATCTAATATATATTATTGGTAAGTAGAATTACTCAACGTATAAATAAGTATCCAATATAATAATCAAAGTACACAAAGCTAGCATGAGCAATATTATTTTAAAAAATCATCTACTAGTGGTTTTAGAGTATGTTGGGGGATTTGTATCTATATCCGTTTTTTGGGTCACGTTTTAACTTATACTCGCTTTGTAAAAAATATTACAAGCGTACTCACTTTTCGCGTAAACTTCAGGCATACATGCCTGAAGTAGCAAAGGCAATCACGCAAACTTTAGCATTCTAGTAGACGGGCCTGAAGTTGTTTGTAATTGCTGAACTTAAGCATTCTACTAGCTGAAGTTTTGTTCTCTATTTGCTGTACTTCAGGATGTTTTAGCTGAAGCTTTGTCATGGATTCAATAGTTTTGTCGTAAAGCTTTTTCAAAAATTTCAGCAAAAGATGCTGAAGTTATTTAGTTCATTTGTAAAAACTTCAGCACTAAATAAGTTGAAGTTTTGTCCTGGATTCATTAGTTTTGTCATAAAACTTTTTAAAAAACTTCAGCAGAAGATGCTGAAGTTATTTAGTTTATTTGTAAAAACTTCAGCACTAAATAAGCTGAAGCTTTTGTCCTACAGTCGTACTAGCTGAAGTTTTGTTCTATATTTACTGAACTTCAACACTAAATCAAGAGTGCCCAAATAGTTCAACTTTCAAACTTTAGACCGCAATCAGCTTGTTGTTTGATATTCCATTCCTGGATCAATCTGAATTCATTGCAAATATAATAAATACAAACAATGAATTATAAATAGATGAAGAAAAGTTCTAAAACGTTGTTTCAACAAAAATGATAGTCACTATGAGCAAATAAGCAGTAAAATATACTACAAATTACAAAAAAATGAAGAGGAGAATAAAGAGTAGAAAAAAAATGAGGAAGAAAGGAGCACACAAGTAGCAGGAAGAAGGAGGCGCTTGGAGTTGTAAAAATTAGGTGTAGGTTAAATAATTTTAAAAATATGGGTATAGGTTAAATGGGGGCAACCAAATGGGGCGCCCAGTGTAATTTTTACATTAATTCACGCCATTTTGACCACCATGAGGTATGGTGGTAAAAATAGTACGGGCTAGCCAGTTTTCAGACTGGTAATAGAAAATAGCTACTATTTTGTTGCAACACGAAAAGTTCCAGCATAATATACTAGAGATAGGTGCACCTGTATATGAACTTCGAGCATATTATGCTGGAACTCCAGCACACGGAAAGTTCCACTACAATATACTGGAGATTGGAACATTTGTGTATGAACTTTCACCATATTATGCTGGACCGGTATATTATGATGGAGGTTCACATGTAAAAAATTCGAACTCCAGTATATTATGCTGGAATATTTTCCGGATTTTGAACATTATTTTTATTGAGATTTATCTTTACATGAAAAATGGCTAAATTTCGGTTACTTTTGAAACTATGGCTATTTTTCAACTACCACTTGTAAATCTGGTTATTTTTAAATTTCACAAGATATTACGATATATAATATTCTTTCACTCTTAACTAGAGATATTGAATTTGAGCCCGACGAGTAGTGAATTTGACAGGAATATGCTACACAAATTCAAATTAGTTTGTGCCAATGAATATACTTTGAACTAGATCCTTTACTTATGAGTTAATATCCTAAAACTTCATTAAACTATTATATTTTTGTCAGTTTCCTACTAAAACTATTCGGTGTCCCAAAAACCCCTCTGAACTATATTGCCGCTCGTATTAAAATTCCCATGTCGCTGACCTGCATAACATGTGTAAATACTCTCTTAGAAGTGCGTGGTAGCTGAAATTTTTTATTAAAATGGTCCACCTAACAGAAAATAATGGCTAACTAACCTAACCCTCTTTTAATTTTTTTTAAAAATAAATATTCTCCTTATTTCGGTTATATTCATCTTTCTTCCTCATTTTTCACCATTCTTCCTTATTTTTTCTCCTTTGTTCTTTGTTTTCACCTTCTTTTTCATTTTTAACCTTTTTTCTTTAGTTCTCCATATGGTTTCCTTCAAAAAAAATTCTCCTTCTCTTGTTTCCTCTTCTTGTTTTAGTCCTCTTTCATGTCTTACGCATATTGTTTAAAGAATACCAATTTAAATCTTCTCATTAAACTCAACACTTTGTAAAGAACAAAGTTGAATCTCTTGAACCCTCTTTATGTAGTCTGAAATTAGAGAATATAATTGCTGGACAATTGATTTTTTATTTGCGAAATATTATTTTGTGTAATCTTGTGTTGTAATACAAGATGACTTTTAAAAAATACAACACTATATGCCTTTATTTTATATTTTAACTGTGCTACGAAGTGAATATAAATAAAGACTTATCAATTGGAGTCTAGCATAAAGCACAATCACAATTAAACCTAAAATTAACAAATTACATTAGATATTATTTTGGCCAAAACTCTTAGAGTTAATCAATCATTCGATAGTAATACATCATGAGTAAACTATGTAAATTTTTTGTACAAACCATAAGTTAATATAGTTAGATAGACGTGCATTTAAAAGTCCAACATGTGGTTTTATATATAAGGGGATATTCAGGGAGATTTTGGGGAAACCAGATAATTTAAGTAGGTAATTAACAAAAAAATGATAGTTTAAGTAGTGCCACATGGCACATTTTTAGACAATTAGAAACATGTACTAGACGCACCTTTAAGAATGCAATGAGAGAGTTTTAATATGAAGGACAATATAGTTCAGAGGGATTTTGAGGACACCGAATAGTTTAAATAGGTTACTGACAAAAAATTAATAGTTTAAATGGATTTTAGGGTATTAACTCTTTACTTATTGGTTATAATAACTTAAATATACGCTTGCTTGGCAATATTGCAGAGACCAACTTAACTGAAAGAATAGACTGTGTCAAAGGTTGTCGATCTCTGTTTATTAGTAATAAAATATAATACATTGTCAAGAATTATTTGTCACTACGAACACGAAAAATCAAAATGTAAGTTCCATGCGAGTTCTCACTTTCCAAGGAAAATTAAAAAAGAAAATGCGTAAGTATCCCTCATACGGACTTTTAGTTGCACGCCTAAATTTTGCGGAATCCTATTATCTCTGAACTATTTTGAAGTGAACGCGTTACCAATGAGACATGTGATAATCAAATTTGTTGAAAAATGGTGATATACGCACGGATGTAGTTGTTCGATTTAAAAAAAAAGTCCAAAATGTGTATAAGAAAGCTTAGTAATATAACTGAAAATTCGACTCAAGTTTGAGGGGTATTTATTCTCTTTCCCAAAATAAAAAGAGAAATTTATATTTTTAAGCACTCCAAAAATAATATTTAACAAAAGGTATATTTTTGTATATATGTATTTTATGTACAAAAAATGTACATATTCTATATACATTTTTACTAACGCAATTAGTTTTAGGTGACCGACCAATTTATATGTTGCCCAAATAAAAACTTGGATGCACAAGGATCAACTTTGGGCTGCACATCTGTTTTACTTTATAATATGAAGAATTAACCCAAATATCCACTCACTCAACCACTTAAACTAAAAATAGCTGTTGGAGATATAATATATGCATAATTTATAGATATTATATGTGTATATTTATGTATAATCTATGTATATTATTAGAAAAAAGTAAATAATAAATATAACCGGCTATTTGTGTAAAGATCCGGAATAATATGTCCAAGAGGCTTGATAGTATCTTGATAGCCCAAATACGGGCCCAATAACAATGGTTCCGGGCTTCAAATTTATAACTAATTTTGTCAATAATTTTTGGGTCCAATAAAACAAACCCGAGCCTTTCTACTTTAAAAGGATAAAAACCGAAAACCGGAAAACCAATCAAACAATCAGCGCATCGCTTGAATCTTTCTAGGGTTTGGTATTCGATCGTCTCTGATTTCTCATACGAATTTGCATCTACAGAACTAATCATGGCTACTGCTTCAGGTACGCATATTTTCTTTGTTGCGACGTGCTATTATTTGCTTGTAAGTACAAATTTCCTAAATTGTCTTAAAATTTAATTGTATTGGAATGATGCGGCTCCGAATAGAGCTGAATGGATATAATGATATCTATGCAGTAAGAACAAACAAAGATATAGCGGACTTATATGTTTGGTATTGAGGGGTAGTTAACTTTGCTGTTTTAAGCTTTTGTAGGTTTTAAATTCCTAATTTATCTTAAAATTTAATTAGTATTGGAATAATGGGGGCCTAAAAAGAGTTGAATGGATATGGTGGATTTTTGGAGAAAGCAAAAAAAAAGAATGAAGATTTGATATAGTGGATGTATATGTTTGGGATTGAGGCCAGAAGCATAATCATGATTTGAAGCTTATAGGTCTGGGATTAAGCCCTACTAAGTTATTGGATCCGAAATTGATAATTTGTACCTATTAGTTAGATTTCTTAAGACAAATACAAAATCTGAATCATAGTTAGTTGTTCGGCCGAACATGTATTTTCAAGGCTAGCTCCGCCCCTGATTGAGGCATAGTTATTGTTGTAGTTGTTGTTTTTGTATTTTGCTAACATCCGAATTAGTTTGTATTTAGTTGGAATAATAGATTTATCATGGCTTCAGTTGCAATAGATGTTAAGGAGCTGTTTTGACAACTTTTTGGAAAAGTTTTTGAAATGATATTTTGGAGAAAAAGTTTGTTCAAACGAAAAATGTGTTCAATAGCTTTTTTTGAAGATCTGTGAGTGTTTGTTAGTGGAAGAAGAGTTCTTCAATGAGAAATAAAGATTTTGAAAAAGATGTCCTACAAACAAATTAACACATGTTTTTTAGAAATGTCTTTCTAGAACTTCAAAAGAAACTTTTCAGAAACAAAACCCCACTGAAAGTTTGATACTTTAATTGGATCAAGTTCATGCTGCCTAAAGTTGTTTTCATAAAAGGGTGGTTGCTTCCTTATCAAAATCTTACATTTATCTGATGCAATTATGATTTTGTAAAAATGCAGTGGCTTTCAAGTCTAGAGAGGACCATAGGAAACAATTGGAATTGGAAGAGGCGCGAAAGGCTGGTCTTGCACCAGCAGAAGTGGATGAGGATGGAAAAGAAATCAATCCTCACATTCCTCAGTATATGTCTTCAGCTCCTTGGTATCTCAATGCAGAAAGACCGGTATGTGTTTTCTCATTATTTATAGCTTTAGTCAGTGTAGCATTTCTTGGTTGTCTAGGCACGTTTTTGACATTCACTTATTGTGCCACTTGAAGAGTTTGAAACATCAAAGGAAATGGAAATCCGACCCCAATTACACGAAATCATGGTATGACAGAGGTGCAAAAATATTTCAGGCAGAAAAGTACAGAAAGGGTGCATGCGAAAAGTAAGTAAACCATTCCCTTTCTTCTTGGACGTTCCAGATGTACCAAATGGAATTGCATTCTTTTTGCTGTCCTTCGTTGATGTAGAAATCATATATCTTTGCCTATATATGGTAAAAAAGAACTTCAATCAAAGGGGATTCCTCTGATCTGGAAATTTGAATCTTATTGTTTGGCATTATATGGCTAGCTAAACTTACTTCAGTTCTTGGTCTGTTCT
The DNA here is from genome assembly GCA_005239495.1 of Nicotiana undulata. NCBI lineage: Eukaryota > Viridiplantae > Streptophyta > Magnoliopsida > Solanales > Solanaceae > Nicotiana > Nicotiana undulata. Next base: position 40,686 of record ML257849.1, on the reverse strand, counting down.
TTGTACTTGGGAAAGCTTCTGTTTCCAATTCTATAAATAGAATAGGCATAGTTTTTTTGGATTCCGGAAATGACCAATCTTTAGTAATCATTTGTGATTGTTCATCAACATCGAAATAGTATTACTCAATATGCTATTCTTTACATGATTCCCTGAATATAATGTTCTTGGCACAGCTGTGGAGCAATGACCCATGATGCTAAGTCATGCATGGATAGGCCCCGCAAATTAGGAGCAAAATGGACCGGAAAGAATATTGCTCCTGATGAGAAGATAGAACAGTTTGAGCTGGATTATGATGGTAAAAGGGACCGTTGGAATGGTTATGATGCTGCTTCCTATGCCCATATCATTGAACGTTATGAAGCAAGGGATGAAGCAAGAAAGAAATATCTGAAGGATCAACAACTAAAAAAGTTGGAGGAGAAAAATAACAAAGAGGATGAAGAAAGAGGCGATAGCGAAGATGAAGATTTTGAAGATGCTTTGAAGGTAGATGAAGCCAAGGTTGATGAAAGCAAGCAGATGGATTTTGCAAAAGTTGAGAAGCGTGTACGAACCACTGGTGGTGGAAGCACAGGGACTGTTAGGTCTGTCTTTCTTAATATCTTTTCATCTTTGATACCTTCCTCCCCATTTACCTTTTCGGTGCATGGGTTTTTTCTTGGTGGGG
>ML257849.1:0-39808 GCA_005239495.1 Nicotiana undulata | reverse complement strand
GGGGGGGGGGGGGGGGGGTAGTGATGAGGGGTTAACTGAATGGCTGACTTATACTATGTAGAAAGCACATAGTACACATATAGGCCTGAGTGTTACTTTATCAAGCTACTGACGCATCTGCATTGTCCAGGAATCTACGTATCCGGGAGGATACAGCAAAATATCTTCTTAATCTTGATGTCAATTCTGCACATTATGATCCCAAGACCCGGTCCATGCGTGAAGACCCTCTTCCTGATATGGATCCAAACGAAAAATTTTATGCTGTAAGTTTCCTTCCGGCCCACTAAATAGTACTGATTTTAATAGTTTATGTTTTTTTTACTCAGTCATCCTTTTTTGTTTCCTCTTATAGGGAGATAACCAAAATAGAGTTAGTGGTCAAGCATTGGAGTTCAAACAGCTGAATATTCACGCTTGGGAAGCTTTTGATAAGGGTCATGATGTGCATATGCAAGCAGCTCCATCCCAAGCAGAACTGCTTTACAAAAATTACAAGGTTAACAAGGAGAAACTGAAGTCACAAACAAAGGAGGATATCATGGAGAAGTATGGTAATGCTGCTAGTGAAGAAATACTCCCAAGAGAACTACTGTTGGGTCAGAGTGAGAGAGAAGTTGAATATGATTGTGCTGGTAGGATCGTGAAGGGCCAGGTAATTCTTTCATCACAAGCTGCATATTAATGCACAAGTCACTTCACAATTTTTGCCTCTCTACCTTCACTAGGTAGGGGTAAGGTCTGCACCCCACATGTGGAAATATACTGGGTATGTTGTTGTTGTTGGGGATGAATTACATACCGTAATGGTATATATTAAATATTTATATTCATCTTAACCTTCTTCCATATGTAGACTAGCTAAGTAGATGCTTGATGCACGAGTCATGCCCAATGCTTGAATCCATACATTTATGTTTGCCATATGAGACAAGCCATGCACACTTATTTATACCATCTCGTCCCCTTAAGGAAATAGTATTAGGATATAGTTTTGAAACGAAAGATCAGGAGTAGAGTTACTTCAAGATATTGATATAGAATGATCAGATGCTTTAAAAACCTTTCCAACTATGATGGGCTTTTATGATATTTTCTGATCATACCAGCTAAAGGTTAACATTTGAGCTTGGCAAATCTTTTAAGTTATGTTTTCCTATCTACTCTAAAAAATTGATTTCGACTCCAAAGTTACATGGATTACTGTCTTAGTTTATATTTTATAATATTTAGTCAATACAGTTGAGCTATATATTTTAATGCTCGTTTTGGGCTCATGTATTGCAGCTATAATAAGAGAGGAAGAGAGTCAAATAATTAAATAACGTTTCTCTTTGTCAGTCACCTGACAAAGATAGAAGCAGAATGTTCTGCGGTGTTTCTTTAAGCTGTACTTCACAGCTCATAACTGGCAAAGCTGTAATGAACAGCTTGTGGGCTGGTTGGATTGCATTCATTTGGGTTCATTCTCCTTTCTTCCATTGTTAATTTACTTCTGCAAGTGAAATAGGATTCAAGAAACTGTTTAATGTTCATTATCCTCTTGCTTTGGGGCTTCTGGGAACCACATCAGTATCCAATCTCTGCAGGGTTTAAGCTCCCTTCACCTTTCAGTTCCAGCAATATAAAAAGGTTATCATTATATCCTACTTGAAACATCGAGAACAGAATAATCTAAGTGATCATCCTCACCTTCCATCGTATCCTGCAATCCAGTCTTAATCGTACGGCCTTGTCTACCTCAGTCAGAGGCGTTTCTACATCTTTTTATGAGGAATGCAGCTATTTCCATTCTTATCCTACCCAAGTTCATCCAAACTGAAACAACCTGTTATATTAAGATCCTCCAGAAGACCAGAAATATTACTTATTGAACTCTTTTAAAAACTACTCATCTAAAACTGAACGTATGCAGATACCTCAAAGAACTATCATCTGCCTTTCTAATGTGGTATTCAAGACTTTAGAGAGCTATCCTCATTTAAATTAACATCATCAGGGCAGCGGCAACTGAGGCAATTCTCAGACACTGTCTCCAATTCCTACCCTCTTTTGAGGAATGTCCACACCACTGAAGTTTTCAGACTAGTCAGTGGGATGTGAAGAAACATTTACTCCATTCTCTGAGGAAATAGGGTGGAATTAGAAATATCATTTAAGAGTAGCCTGGCTGAATTAGATATATCATTTAAGAGTGGATAATGTCTATAAAATGTTTGCTAGATTCATTTGTTTGTTTTGGCATACTTTTTGAGTAGCTTGGCTGAATTTGTGAGTTGCTTGTTGTAGGAGATGGCTCTCCCTAGGAGCAAATATGAAGAGGATGTTTACATCAATAACCACACCACGGTTTGGGGTTCATGGTGGAAGGATCACCAGTGGGGTTACAGGTGCTGCAAACAAACGATCAGAAACAGCTATTGCACGGGTGCTGCCGGAATTGAAGCAGCTGAAGCTTCTGCTGATCTTATGAAGGCCAATATTGCTCGAAAAGAGTCGGCTGAAGGTTAGTGTTGTCTATTGAAGGGTTTTGAGTTTGAGTTAGAAATCTGACGTATTAGTGATATCTGCGTATTTTTTGATTGATACACTATTGATAAGTTCTGGGATTTCTTTTGGTCAATATTCTGAGAATTTTATTGTTCACAACTGAAAATTAAGTACTAAATTGTTTAAGGAATTTATCCTTTGATTAAATCAATTAGTTTAACTTTCTCTTCTAACAGTGCTATTATTATTTTTGTTCTATCGGTGCTACTATAAATAGTCACCAGCTGTTTAGTCTCCTCGATTTTCATCCTAAAAAAACTGAATCTATAATGGGATAGAGGAAGTAGTGGCTTTGTTTTTATACTGAAGGAAATAAAAAAGCTTTTTGATTCAAATGTGAGTGAAATATATTCAAGATAAGGTCAGTGTATGTCTTAAGACCCTTTTCTTTTTGCTCTCCCTTTTTGTATGTGTTTTAATCAATGGAAGAAAGTTGTCTCGAAAAACATACAATCTCTTGAAGTTAATGCAGACTTAGCGAACGGAAGGACACAATGGAAGAAAAAGATTTATATATGCTATACCCATTAGTTGGGAATATCTTTTGATCATGTTAATATGTTTTACTTTATTTAGGCCCTATGCTTTCTAGGAGTCTTTTAGCACTATTAGAGATTCTTATGCCAGTAGGAAATATAGAGAACTTATAGTACTTCTTATTTTTATCATTGCATTAGGGTAGGCATTAGGGTAGGCGGTCTAAATCACCCCCTTGGAGTGTGGCCCTTGGCCCTTCCCCGGACCTTGCGTGAACGCGTGATGCCTTTGCGGGCTTCCCTTTTTTTCCCCAATGATGCTGGGTTGAGATGAATTTAACTAGGAAACATTGTTAGTGAGATCCACATAGCCAAGCCTCACTTGTTTGGGACTGAGACGTTGTTGTTGTATCATATGTGTTTGAAATATATGCTCAGGATTAGATGTTAAGACTATAATTACAGAGCAGTTGTATTTCGTACTTCCTCTAGATTGCTGACATTTCCTCTTTTTTATTTTCCTCTCCGTGAACTTTGGTCAAGAACTTGATTATACTTGAATTAGCAACCTTGGTACAGTTTTTCTTGGGTCAATGTAACAGTAGACCTTGACATAAGTCGAAGGAGTTATGTTTCTTCCCTTTGTTCAACCATCTTCTTTATTCAGTACGTGATATATCTACAAGCTGCTGGGAGTGAATTGTGTGTATGACGACGCAATTGTCTGTGAACTGTCTGTTTTCCATGTCTTAGTTTTTCTAAGATTCACATCTGTAAGCCAGTATAGTATCCCACTGTGGCATGAACCCAATGTTTGCAAGTGGGATCTTTTTTAGCCTGTTACTTTGTATGGATACTTCTGCACAGTGTAGCTATCTGTCTTAGTTTTAATATTTATTATCTTGTCACCAATATGTGATTAATCTAGACACACATGCGCCGGTTGAGGAGAGGAGACTCGCTACTTGGGGTACTGAAGTACCTGACGATTTGGTTTTGGACGAGCAAAAGCTGGCTGAAGCACTTAAAAAGGTATCCCCTTTAGCCTGTTCTTGGTACCTCGATGCCACTCTTGCACCTGTCACTATGATGAATTCATTCATTTGGCTCTTCTATTTTTGGAAACAAAATGTAATTTGCTGTTTTTGGGGAGCGGGTCAATAGTTCATGTGCGCAAAGAATGATATCGGGGGGGGGGGGGGGGGGTTGGTGGCTCGCCGGGAGACTCAGAGAGCGGAGCTCTTTCTGAGTCAGACGGATAGGGGTTGGGCAGATACAATAGCCTGACTGGATCCATCTGCAGTAATACAGATTCTCAGTTGGCTTTAACTCACAAATCTGGATGCTCTAATATGGTCTAACATCTTGGATTTCTTCTCTGAGCAGGAGGAAGAAAAGAAAAGAGAAGAGAGGGATGAAAGGAAAAGGAAATATAATGTGAAGTACAATGATGAGGTACATCTAAATCTTCAATTTTGAGCTTTCCACTCTCTTCTTTATCTTTACTTTTTTGTTCTCTTACCACATTTGACTTTGTAGGTTACACCGGAAGAAATGGAAGCCTATAGGATGAAAAAGGTCCTCCATGATGATCCAATGAAGGACTTCCTGCACTGAGTTATGAATGTGGCGGAATCATTCCAAGTCGCAGAAGAGGAAAATCCTTGCTGCTTTGGCTGCAGTGCGTCTGTTTAGGTAGCAGTTGCCATCACATGCATGTAGGTGAATTGTACCAAGGGAATGAGAGATTACTTTGGAGTCCTGTTCGTCGTCCTTTCTGTGATTTGGTATTTGTTGCAGTGTCTGTTTAAGGTGAAACTCCTCCCAGGAACTACCCAATAAAAAGTTACAGAGAAGAAACTCATCGACACTTCCGAATGCCTGTATATATTTGTGCTACTTTAAGCCGACTTCTCCGTTGTTACAATTGAATTGGGTAGAGAGTTGTGTACGTCCTGGTCTCTTGTTTATACATACACCGTAGGTCTTTAATGAATCGTGGTTTGCAGACTTCATATTTAAGCTGCTGTTGTCTTTATCTCCTCTTTATAGCACAAAAGTTGGTTGTGGAGGTTAGCTGTAGGCCTGGCTGGTTTCTGGTCTTCGTTGTGCTATTAATCTGCTTTCTTTTTACACTTGGGAATTTTTTTTCATCTTTCTTATTTTACTTTTGGTGACACTCCAATAGAAACGATCAAAACATGTTTCAAACTAAAGAACTCCAAGGGTATTTAGCCTATGTGTCACATGTCATCTTTTTTCTTCTAAAGCTTAATATTTAATCCTACACCGACATCTATATTTAAAAAAAACAGAGTATTTTTTAGGTAACAACAAAAAAACCTAGTAGTTTTCTACGAGTGAGGTCCGGGGAGAGGGATGTTCAATCCAAACTTAGTAACACTACTATTACTAGTTTGTTTAGGCTATTACCAGTACTAGAGTAAAGACTATGATAAGATATTAACTCATGGGCCCCATTACAGCTTTAATAGGAGTACTATTTACCCGATGCATGATGTTTTTTAATGTAAGGGTGTTAGACGGGCCGGGTTAGCCTGTTTTTGGACCGGTCCGGACCAGACCGGTACATAGGGGGCTGGATGGCGGGTGGGCTGCGTTAATGGAGTAAGGGGATTGGTTCGTTCCCCTTTGTTCAACTGGTTAACCGGACCGGTCAAACCCGGTCAACGTGATTCACTGTAGAACTGGTTAACCGCCCTGGACCGGACTTGCCCAGACCGGTTAACGACTAGTTTCAAATTTTTGTTTTTTTTTAATTGGTTGTTACCGTTGGCAACGGTCAGTTGGGCCAAGGAGTCGTTGCCCAATGGCTGTTTTGCACAATTAGTCCTTTTTTGGGCCGTTCTTTTAATATAAAATTAATACTTTTTGTAATTACTAATTTACCCCTTTGGAAAACCATAAATACACCCCCTCATCTCATTTTTTCACACAACTCTCATTTCTCAAACTCATATTCTCCCATTCTTCACGTAAAGTGCAATCAACTATTTGGGTCTCTTTTTTTAGAATTTAATTTATCGTATTATTTATTATTTGAAGTTTGAAGAATTGAACTCCGAAATTTGAACAATTGACGTTTCTTCGTGGTAACATTGGAGTTGCGTAATCATCAAGTGTTCACTTTATTACCGAATTCGGTGCCCTCCCTCCAACTCTTTCTCTTATTTACTATTTTATTTGCATATTTAATTTTTGCTAGTAGTAAATTTTTTATAATATGTTTAATGCTGCAAAAAGAGTTTGTAGTGAAGTTGCTAATCAGGGTAATCAGGGAAATAGAAAAAGAGGTAGTACTTCAGGATCTAGTAGTAATTTAAATGAGTCTACACATTTCTGAAACATCACCTAATATTTATATAGATTATGAACAATTACAAGATGATTTCAATATAGAAGATAATGAATGTCACGGCCCAAATTTCCAACCTCCGGGATCGTGATGACGCCTAACACCACACTTGCTAGGTAAGCCAATGTTAGAACTTCAATTAGCCATTTTCTTTTAACTCTATTTAAAAATGAATAAACAATTTCAAATAAACATGAAACTAATACTTTCCAATAACTGATATCGGAAATAATATTTGAAATAATAGACGAACCACGAACTAATACTAAATGTATAACTACCCAGGGACTGGTGTCAGAATTCACGAACTACTAAAGAATACTACAAATATTTGGGTTGAAAGAAATGTATCTCTGTTTTAAATGAAATAAAAAAGCGTCTAAATAAATAGGAGAAGACTCCAGGAATCTGCAGACGCTAGCAGATCTACCTCGTGTCTCCGTGCGAATGATATCAGCTACTACTTTCACCTAGCTCTGGCCGGTACCTGGATCTTCACAAGAAGTGCATAGTGTAGTATTAGTACAACCGACCCCATGTACTGAGTAAGTACCGAGCCTAACCTTGACGAAGTAGTGATGAGGCTACGACGAGGCAATTATAATATAACTTGTGAACAATGTATAATAAAGCAAGAAGGAAATTCTGAACTAAATAAAACAGTATACTGTATAAATAAATAAAATAACTCAGCCACCTTTTCCAGGTCTTAACTATAACCAATTCTCACATAAGTTTCCAAATTTCCAAATTTCACTCTAAAATAACCGTAAGTGCATAATATGAGAAAAACAAAAAAGTAAAACAGTAAGTTTTCATATCTTTATGTTTAAAATCAGTAAAACATAAATGTCCTCCCTTATTGCTCCTTGTTGCGGCGCGCAACCTGCTCCCACCTGTCCACCTTTATTGCTCCTCCCTATATATATATATCACCCTTATTTCTCCTGTTGCGGCGTGCAACCCGATCCACCTGTCCACCCTTATCGCTTCTTGTTGCGACGTGCAACCCACTCCCACCATACAATCACATCACTTTATTTATAAAAGATTTCACAATTCAGGTCAAAGCCTTTCACAATATCAGAAAGCTGTACTATTCATAAACTTCATCAATTATCATTTTACAATGAAACCAGCCGGAATTTATAGTAAAACACTGCCAACCAACTCATCCTTTTATGTATCACAACGAAACCAAGGGAACAACCAACACTTCCAAAATACTTGAAACAATATTTAACAACAAATTGACGAAACCAAGTAGACATGAAGGCATCAATGATCATAAAACAATTAATCCAGGAATCAATTAAATTGGAAACGGGGAAGGGATCATGTTTAACAAGTAATTTGGTGGTGCATAGATACTCATCACCTCACCTATACACCACAAAAGTAGTTTAGGATTGAAAGAGATGAGTTAGAAATCACTTACCTATGATTTGGGGAAGAAAATATTTTGGAAAATCGCCTCTTCCGTCCTAAGGTTTTATTAATTTTTGAAAAGTGATAAAATAATGAAAAGTCCTGTATTTATACGCACGCCTCAGGTCCAGTCACCGCTGCCAGCGAAATAATTCCGCTGCAATGAAAATTCTGACCTTGCCCGCCGCTGTCTGCAGAATAGTGGGCGCGGCGGCGGAAGTCTGGGCTTGACCACCGCTGTCAGCAAAATTCCACGCGCTGCAGTGGAACCCGGTCCACGGTCGCGGAATTCCAAGCGCTACCGCGCTTCCAGGTTCAGAGACCTGTGATTCTGCAGCTTTTCAATTCCAAGTATTTTTTTCTGGTTCAGAGACCTGTGATTCTGTCGCGGACTTGCTCTTGCGATCAAATCATCAAAACAACATCAAAAACTACAAATTTAACCTCACAACTCATGATTTTCTCAAGAACACTTCAAATTCACTATTTCTTAACCGGATGTCCGAATCACGTCAAATGAACTCCGATTCTCACCAAATTTCACATATAAGACTTAAATATCATAACAAACTTGTACGGGGCTCCGGAACCAAAATACAGTCCCGATACCAACGATTTCACATATTATTTCGTTTCTTTATTTCCTTAATAATCCAGCAAAATAATTGTCTTCAAAAATTGATTTGTAAGGCTAGGGACCTCGAAATTCAATTTCGGGCATACGCCCGAGTCCCATATTTTACTGCGGACCTCCCGGGATCATAAATACACAGATCCGGGTCCGTTTAGTCAAAATGTTGGCCAAAGTCAACTAAAACCAAATTTTAACTCTAAAAATTATTATTTCTCATATTTTCACATAAAAGCTTTCCGATTCACGCCCGAACTGCGCACGTAAATCGAGGTAAATAAATTAATATTTTTAAGACTAATGATCTTAGAATGGAGTCTTAATTCATAAGATGACCCTTTGGGCCTTCACAATCTCGACATCTAAAACAAACGTTCGTCCTCGAACGGACATAGAAAATTACCAAAACTGGCAAACAAGTGGGGATATCTACTCCACTTGTCCGACTCGAACTGCCAAGTAGCTACCTCAACAGGCTGACCTTTCCACTACACTCGAACTAAAGGATAACTCTTTGATCTCAACTGACGAACTTGCCGGTCTAAAATGGCTACCGACTCCTCCTCATAAGTTAAATCTTTTTCCAATTGGACAGAACTGAAATCTAACACGTGGGACGGGTCACCATGATATTTCCGGAGCATAGACACATGGAATACCAGATGAACTGAGGATAACCCTGGAGGTAACGCAAGTCTATAAGCTACCTCCCCCATACTATAAGAATCTCAAACGGTCCGATATACCTAGGGCTAAATTTTCCCTTCTTCCCAAATCTCATAACACCCTTTATGGGTGATACCCGAAGTAATACTCTCTCTCCAGCCATGAATGCCACATCACGAACCTTACAGTCGGCATAACTCCTTTGCCTGGACTGAGCTGCACGAAGTCGCTCCTGTATAATCTTGACCTTATCTAAGGCCTCATGAACTAAGTCTGTACCCAATAATAGAGCCTCTCCCGACTCGAACCATCCAACTGGCGGCCTGCACCGTCTACCATATAATGCCTCATAGGGAGCCATATGGATGCTCGACTGATAGATATTATTGTAGGCAAACTCTGCTAACGACAAGAATTGATCCCAAGAACCTCCAAAGTGAATAACACAACGCAGAGCATATCCTCCAAGATCTGAATAGTACGCTCGGACTGCCCGTCTGTCTGTGGATGAAATGCTGTGCTCAACTCAACCCGTGTACCCAACTCACGCTGAACTTCCCTCCAAAAGTGCGAAGTAAACTGCGTACCCCGATCAGAAATGATATACACGGGTACCGTGAAGGTGAACAATCTCTCGAATGTATATCTCAGCCAACCGCTCCGAAGTATAAGTACTTGCCACTGTAATGAAATATGCTGATTTAGTCAGCCTATCCACAATAACCCAAATGACGCCGAAGTTCCTTTGAGTCCAACAACAAAGTCCATAGTGATACGCACCCACTTATACTCAGGTATCTCTATCTGCTGAAGTAAACTACCGGGTCTCTGATGCTCGTACTTTACTTGTTGGCAATTCAAAAAATGAGCCACATCAGCAACAATATCCTTCTTCATCCTTCGCCACCAATAATGCTGCCGTAGGTCCTGGTACATCTTGGTTGCACCCGGGTGAATAGAATACTTAGAACTGTGAGCCTCCTCAAGGATCAACTCACGAAGGCCATCAACATTAGGCACACATATACGACCCTGCATCCTCAAAACATCGTCATCACCAACTGTAACCTTCTTGGCACCACCGTGCCGAACTTTGTCCCTAAGGACCATAAAATGCGGGTCATCATCCTACCGATCTCTGATACGCTAAAAAAGAGAAGACCGAGCGACTGTACAAGCTAAAACACTACTAGGCGAAATATCAAATCTCACGAACTGATTATCCAAAGTCTGAATATCTGAAGCCAATGGTCTCTCACCGACTAGAATAAATGCAAGGCTGCCCATACTCACCGCCTTCCTACTCAATGCATCAGCCACTACATTGGCCTTTCTCGAATGATACAATATAGTGACGTCATAATATTTCAATAACTCCAACCATCTCCTCTATCTCAAATTAAGATCCTTTTTCTTGAACAAGTCTTGGAGACACCGATGATCCGAGAAAACCTCACACGACACACCACAGAGATAGTGCCCCCAAATTTTTAGTGCATGAACAATGGCTGCCAACTCTAAGTCATGAACATGATAATTCTTCTCATGGACTTTCAACTGCCGAGACACATATGAAATCACTCTGCCCTCATGCATTAACACCGCTCCAAGCCCAACACGGGAAGCATCACAATATACCGTGAAAGATCCTGAACCAGATGGTAACACCAATACTGGTGCTGAAGTCAAGGTTGTCTTGAGCTTCTGAAAGCTCGCCTCACACTCGTCCGACCATTTGAATGGGGAACCTTTCTGATGCAATTTAGTCATTGGGGGTGCTATAGATGAAAACCCCTCCACAAAACGACGGTAGTAACCCCCCAAACCAAAGAATCTCCTGATTTCCGTGACTGTAATGAGTCTAGGCTAGTTCTTGACTACCTCTATCTTCTTAGGATCCACCTGAATACCCTCCGCTGATACAATGTTGTTTAACCAAAGAATTGCATTCTTTGCTCAAAGCTATTTTAAGAAGAACACGGATTTTTGATAACCAAAGAATAAACTAGTAATTGTAAGTAAACTTGTAAATGGAAAGTAATAAGATGCACAAAAAGTAAGTGTATTGCCGTAGTTGTTCGAATGTGTCTTACAAGTTATATTTTACTCCCTTATATAGGGAATTTCTTAATATAACGTCTACCTTTTTCAGTGATTGAGCATTAATGACTAATAATGGAACTAATGTAACGTTGCAATGATTAACCATAACTGTTGCGTGAAGGTCGTATGAATCATTAATTGAAGATCTTTGAATTTGCCCTTTATTCTTCCCGGATTCACTCTAACTGTGTCTCTTCATCTTCTCAACCAGGTTGAGATTCCCGTAGCTAATTACCCTGTGGGTGTGCTATTCCGTACCTCTTTGCCTCGTACCTCTTCATAGAATCCTGTCCAGTTATCGCGTTTTCATTACTCCATATATATTGATGATTCACCACGTGTGAAACTCTTTTTTACCAATACAAACAGTCCCCCCACTTACCATTTATTTTTTGATTAATATTTGGTAAGTGGATATTCATTTATGGAGGGAATATTTTGCCGCCACTTCACTTGTAACATTGCATCCATCTCTGAATGTAGGCGTCGCTTGTCACTTCCATTTAATGCTTGTGCCACGTGGCATTCCCGGACCGGTTCTGCAATTATTCAGCGCCTTTTAGGGCTTTTTGCGGCTGCATCAGTCACGAAGTGACAACTTCAATTATGACTTTCACATCACTATTTTTTCCATTTTTGACGGTTGTCTTCGAGTATAAATACCCTTCATTCTTGATTTACTTTCATGAAAAACTTCTAACCCTTAATTGTTTGTTTGCAAACTTTTTGTCTTTGTAAATATGTCTTCTTAAAGTCAATCGAAGAAAGTCATAAATGTAGATGATCTAACTCCTTCTTCTGTTCCAACTCGGAGTAGAAGAGGTGGTAGACTTAGGAGTTTAGGTTCTACTCCTTCTAGGGGTTCTTCCTATTCTCAAGTTACTCCCCCTCCTTCTTCTAGGTCTTTATCTTCTCCGAGGGCTAGGGCTTATAGATCTTTGTCTAAGGGTAAAGAACACAATGGGCCTTTGCGTGAGCCGCGGGTCGATGAAATAGTACCTGCAGAATTTTCCTTTGCTAGGGATAGTCAGGTCCTTAGAGATCAACTTTCTTTATTGTCGTCTCTTGACAGTGCTGACAAATATCCTACCCAGATTACTGAAGGTTTGATACCTCTTGTACGCAGGGATTATTTCTGGAAGCCTTATTTCCCTGTTATCGTGCCCAATGGTAATCAAAGAATAACCTCTTACAAGGCTGGGTATTCTTTTTTTTATACCTATCCCTTCACAGTAGGATTCAAGCCTCCCATCGACCCATTTATCATCGATTTTTGTCGATTCTTTAAAATTTGTTTGGGACAAGTCGGTCCCCTTGTGTGGCGAGTTGTTGCGTGTCTTAGATATTTGGCTAACTTAGATTCGGTCCCCTTTAACTTTCATCATCTCATTCACCTCTATTCTCCAATGCTATTCCGTCAGGGAGTTTTTACTCTCGTGACTAGGAGCAAAAGGGTGCTAGTGACTCCTGATGACGATAAAGATCGAGGGTGGTACCTACGGTATGTTGCTATTCCTACTGCTGGTTTAGTTGGTGAAGAAAATCTTCCCTTCTCTGAGAAGTGGAATCTTGCACGTGAGTACAGTTTTGCTCACATTCCTTTCCTTTTGCTTTAGATACTTTATCTGTACCGTAGCTGTTTCTTCTCTTTGTAGCAACCATGGGAACCACCGAGAATGTCTACGGTTTTCGAGGTTGGGTAGAAAACTTTTGTTCATCGTTCCATTAGAAGAACGCTCATGGAAATACCTCTCCGGGAGGTTCGGTTGGAGAGTTAAGACTCATGGTAAATGAAGTTTTTGTTTTTACTTCTTTCCTCATTCGAGCTTTATTTGACCCTTTTCATTTGACAGGATTTGCTGCTCGTGGAGCTTCTGCTGCATCCGTGTCTGCTCCAAGGTTATCCTTGGCAAAGGCCCAGGAGATTGTTTCAGGCTCCTCTTCTTTAAAGAGAAAAGCAAGTGGGTCAAGGACCTTAGAAGAGGAGGAGGAAGTGGAGAGTTCTTTAGTCCATAGGTCACGAAGAAGGAAGGTGGTCTCTAACGTCGAGTCTACACTTGCTATTGATCCTCCCGCGCCTGAAGTTGAACTTCCTGCCCCTGAGGATGCTACTCCCTCTCCCGTGCGTGAATCAATGGATTTCCTGTTCCGTGAAGGTTTTGATTCTGTTGCTAATGAATCTCCCCTGGCTATTTTCTCTCCTTCTTCCCTTAAAGAACTTCCCTCAACTACTCCTGTTATTACTCCTGCTCCCATGGTTGTTCCTGCTCCTGTCGTTGGTTCCTCTCCCGTTGCTTTTTCTGCCCCTCAGACTTCCTTGACCGTGGCTCCCTCATCCATTCTTGCTTCCGTGCCTTCTGTTGTAGAAGTAGGGTCTTCCAGCAGGGGAGAGATGAGGCAGGTGATGATAGAAGTTCCAGCAGAGGGTAACCTCTTTAAAAAGTCCGGTCAGCCTGATGTTGTGATGACCTAAAGGGTCATTTTAAGAATTTAAAACCAATTCTAGGCTTATTATCCATAATAAGACTAACTTTAAATACCTCAGTTTGCGTACGCAGTCCGTGCATGAAACCGAAAAGCTTTTATGTTAAAATATGAGAAATAGTAATTTCTATAGTTAAGATTTTGTTATAGTTGACTTTGGTCAACATTTTGAGTAACCGGACCTGGATCTGTGTTCCGACGATCCCGCGAGGTCCACAGTAAAATATGGGACTCGGGCGTATGCCCGGAAAATGAATTCCGAGGTCCTAAGCCTTAGACATCGATTTTTGAAAGAAATTATTTTGCTGAAATATTAATAAAATAAAGAAAAGAATTAATGTTTGAAACCATTGGTATCGGAACCGTATTTTGATTCCGGAGTTTGGTACAGATTTTTTATAGTATTTAAAGGTTTACTGTGAAATTTGGTAAAAAATAAAGTTCGTTTGACGTGATTCGGACATTCGGTTGAAAGGTTATGAACTTTAAGTGTTATTGATGAAAATGATGAGTTTTGAGGTTTAATTAATAGTTTTACATGTTATTTTTATGATTGGACTGCAGGAGCAAGTCCGTATGATGCTTTTAGACTTGCGTGCATGTTTGGCTTAGAGCCCCCAAGGCTCAGATGAGTTTCAAATAGGTTTGGGTTGTGTTGCGCCCGTTCTTTCTTATGCTTCAACGTTGTTTCTTCAAGCATAAATGATATCATATTGAACAAATGAGCTTCGATTTTTGTGTAAAATGAATTATTAGATCCGTATCGTAATTACGAACCAGTAACAAAAAGAATCATCGAATTTGGACATCGTATGAGGATGTTATGGTCATTTTACTAAGGTTGCAAGATTTTTCAGGTTAATTACGAAGTTGTCCCTGACGGCGTATTAAAAATCTGCACTATTTGCAAATATTAAAACCTACATAACTCCTTCATTATAAGGTCAAATGGAGTGATTCAAAATTCTAACGTGACTAGAATTTCACAAGGAATCCATTGGACTTTACTCTTTCAATACTCATTGTTTTTCATCACTTTTAAATGAAAAACTAAGAATTTTCATGGTAAAAATTTAGGGTTTGGATAGAATTAGAGAATTTTATAAAAATCGAATCTTTACCTCGAATTGAGGTCGTATTTCGAAACTAATTGTATATTTGGGTTCGTGGGTGAATGGGTAAACGTAATTTTGTCCGAACCCCGAGTTTAGACCAAGCGGGACCGGGATCGAGTTTTCACCTTTTTTTAGAAAACTTAGAAAAAATTATAATTTTCAATAAAGTTAGTTCTTTTAGCCTTAATTAATGATATTGAGTTTATTATGATTAGATTCGAGCAAGTTAGAGCAAGATTATAAAGGAAAAGCTGTAATTGAGCAGTGAGTGGCCTGCGAAATTGAGGTAAGTGTTTGGTCTAACTTTGACTTGAGGGAATAAGAATCCCCACTTGTTTGCTATGTGAAATGCATGGGCGTGGTGTATAGTTGAGGTGACGAGTATCTATGCACCACCCAAATTCCTGATAAACATGATCCCTTTCCCGTTCTCAACTTAATTGATGCTTGCCTTAATTAGTCTTTGTTCATTATTGTTTCTATGACTAGTTGGCTTTGTATTTTTTTGTTAAATATTACTGTGGTTATTTTGTAAAGAGTATTGGTTGTTTATTTGGTTCCCTTGTGGTACAAAATGGTTGAGTGGTTTGACATTATTTATATATATATATATATATACGTACGTTCTTGTCGGTTCCATTTTTGATAATATTGAGGGAGTGATGAGGAATGCAGTTTAACTGTCCTATGATTGTTGAGGTTTACGTGGATGTTTGGTTTCAACTGATTGTTGCCAATGGTTGTGGCAAGTGTATTAAAAGTGTTGGTTGTTCTTTTGATTTTATCATGGTACATAGAGACTGAGCTGGGTTGACATCGTTACAGTGTTTACATATATTCTGGTTGGTTTTATTGTGAAATGATATTGGTTGAAGCTTACGAGCTATACTGTTTTCTGTTTGAAATTTATTGAAATAAAAGTGTTGTGAAAGGCTTGGCCTGAACTGTGAAGGTTTTGATGAATAAACAAAATTGGTGTGATAAGGGGGTTGTGATAAGGGTGGATAATTGATTGTGATATTGTGAATAGGTGGGATCGGGTTGCACGCCGCAACAAGACAATGATAAGGGAGAATATGCATGTTTTACTGTTTATAAAATAAAGGCTGGAACACTCATTGTTTTATTATAATTATTTCATATTCTTCTTTTACTGTTTAAAGTGAAACTTGTTCTGTTTACAATTTTTGAGACATAAATATTGTGAAAGGCTTTGACTTGAAATGCGGTGATAAGGAGGCTGTGATAAGGGTGGATAATGATTGTGATACGGGTGAATAAATTGATTGTGATACGGGTGAATAATTTGATATGATATGTCTGGTGGGATCGGGTTGCACGCCGCAACAAGGAGAAATAAGGGAGGACAATTATATTTTTAATGATTTTCAAAGAAAAACAAAGATTTGAAAACTACCATTTTAAATTGCTATTTTTCATATTTTGGCACTTTTTTTATTTAAAGTTAAAGTTTGGAAACTTGGAAATCATTTGAGAGGTCGTTATAGCTGAGGCATGGAAAAGGCGGTTGAGTTATTTCATTGTTATTGCAGTACTTAATTATTTGTTTAGATTTCCTTCTTGCTTTATATTTATTGTCTCAGTTATATTTTTCTTGTTCGTGTAGAATTGTTTTGTTGCGTTATTGTATATATTATTGTCACAGGTTATATGTTGTTAATGCCCCGCCGTAGCCTCGTCACTACTTCGTCGAGGTTAGGCTCGGCACTTACTCAGTACATGGGGTCGGTTGTACTGATACTACACTCTGCACTCTTTTGTGCAGATCCAGGTATCGACCAGCAATAGAGATATTTAGAGCGACTATTCATTTATTCGGAGACAGGAGGTATATCTGCCGGCGTTCACAGATCCTGAGAGTCTTCTCCTATTTTTATAAAACTGTTTTATTATATTTAGAACAATTACACTATTTCTTTCAGCCCATTATTTGTAGTATTCTTTAGTAGTTCGTGAATTGTGACACCAGACCCTAGGGTAGTTCTAGAGTTACTTATATAATTAGTTCGTGGCTCGGTTTATTTAAGTGTTTATTATTTTATGTTTGAAATTATTCATTGAAAGTCAGTAGTTTAAGTTTATTTTATAATTGTTTATTACGTTTAAATGGATAATCAAAGGTAAATAGCTAATCGAACTCTAACATTGGCTTGCCTAGCAAGTGTGATGTTAGGCACCATCATGATCCCTAAGGTTGGGGGAATTTGGGTCGTGACAGATGTATGGCTGAAACCGTTAATAGGTTCGATTGAAAGAGCTAAGCTGGACAGCCACAGTTCCCTTACATGGGCAAATGAGATCGTGCATACTTCTTTAAAGGTAAAATATACTTTCTTTCGTTCATTTTTGCGAACATTCTTGCCGTACCTCATTTATCTGCTTTTGTAGATCAATCTTATAGTCACGGAGTTAATGAAGAGGGTTTCCCATACGGAGCAGGAAGTAAGGGAGTTGCGTGCAGATAATTGGAAGGAGCAATATGAAAGCTTACAACTTGACATGAAGGCAGTGGAAGAGGAGAAGTGCACCTTGGAGCAGCAAGTGAGGGTCATGACAACATAATTGGCTATTGAGAAGGCATCTTCAGATCAGGCAGACAAGGATAAGAACGTCCTAGAATCCTCATTCGCAGAGCAGCTGTCTTGTGCCTCTGAAGAGATCAGGAGCCTAAAGGCCTTATTGGACCACAAGGAGGAGTATTCGGGCGAACTTGTTCAATTACTCACTCAAACCCAGGAGGATCTTCACAACTCTTTGAAGAAAATTCAATACCTGAAAAGGTCTTTCGCTCCTTTAAAGGCCTCTCATGACGCTGCCATGGCTGAGAGGGATGAATTAAGAGTTGGAGTTGAGCTGAGGGAGAAAGATTATGAAGCTACTGAAGACAAGGCAGCCGTTGATGTGAGTTGAGCTTATATGAACTCTCGTCTCGACACATTGACGGAAATGAGCCAAGAGGGTTTTAACCTAAAAGCTAAAATTTCAAAGACCAAGGAGACCATTGAGAAGTCTCAACAAGGTCAAAATCTCTCTTCTCCTGAAGGTGCGGCTCCTGCTGCTCATGTCTCTTCATCCTAAGCTACTCCTCCTGCCAGCGAAGACAACCCCCCATCTGATGAAGTTTAAGATCTTGTTTTTTTTGTATCAATTGGTGGTTACCCTCAGTCCCATCGGGGGTAAGTTTGGATCCTTTAAGTCCCCAACTGACAACTTAGGGGCACCCAATGTAAAAATCTTAATATGGCTAAGACTAAGTTAATACTTAGTTTATTTTGCAGTTAATATATTAATGCAAGTATGACTTTAATTTTAATTTCTGTTGAGTTTTGTTTCACTATTTTAAGTCTTTTGCATGCTTGAGGTTTAAGTTTTACCTCTGAGTTTTGCATATAAAATGCTTAGATTATCCGTACCTTTTCGTAATAGGTACGGTTTGTGAAAGAGGGCCCTTTTTGATCGACACTTAATGAAGAAGATGTCTCAACTTCATAATGGTGTAAATATGCAATAGATAGATAGAAATTTTTCACATGTTTCTTTTTAAAATGTTTTTTGAAAAAAGTTTTTTGTTGAACTTTCATAACATTTCACATGTGTTTGCGTACCGTCTAAAACTCATGTTGCAACTGTTTTGTTTTAACAAGTTTGATACAAACTTGTATTTCGTAATTGTTTTTCTTTTGTAACAATTTTTTCGGGTTAATACAAGGAAATAACCATTTTTTGTTTGTAACAGTTTTTATAAGGGTATGGGTTTTAACCCGTAACTGTTTTCATTGACAACAGTTTTTAATAAAAACAATACAAAAGTGATGCCTTTTCATCCATAACTGTTTTTTGTTTGTAACGGTTTTTTGAATAGGTACAAAGATAATGATCTTTCATCCGTAACTATTTTTATTCATAACAGTTTTCTGTATAAGTACAAAGATTTTGTAATTGTTTTTATTTACAATAGTTTTCTGAGTAAGTACAAAGATGATGATCTTTATCCATAACTGTTTTTTGTTTGTAACGGTTTTTTGAATAGGTACAAAGATAATGATCTTTCATCCGTAACTATTTTTATTCATAACAGTTTTCTGTATAAGTACAAAGATTTTGTAATTGTTTTTATTTACAATAGTTTTCTGAGTAAGTACAAAGATGATGATCTTTATCCATAACTGTTTTTAGTTACAACAGTTTTCTAAATAAGTACAAAGATGATGAACTTTATCCGTAAATATTTTTAGTCACAACAGTTTTCTGAATAAGTACAAAGATGATGATCTTTATCCATAACTATTTTTAGTTACAACAGTTTTCTGAATAAGTACAAATATGTGCACTTTTCCCTCGTAACTAATACTTTGCCTTTTAACCTAAACATTCGTTGAAGGTTTTTGGATCAGGCTTTGTGTTTTGAGTCTTTTGGCTCTTTTGATTTTTGCTGGTATCACTTGATTCGTTGGGTAGATGGATACTTAGGCTCGAGCTTTGACTTTTTGATAGTCTTCTCTGCTTCGTCTTTGCCTATCTTTGTCCATACTGTATAGTCCCCCAAGTGTTTGAGCTTTGAAGAATGAATCTCGAGCACTTGACTATTCCTTCCTTGTGGTCCTTTTCCTGAAAAGGAAAAACATACGGGACTCGAAGGTACATAATATTTAGATGATGACTGCTTAACCCTTTAAAACGTCCATCAGAAAGTGTAACCCTAGACCGGGAATTCAGTTACTTCCTCGCGTCTTTGCAGGTCTAATATCATCATCTGGTGATGGGTTAGCTTTTTTCCTATCATCTAAAATGGTTAGTAAAATTTAACTATTCAAATATAAAATCGAACGTAATGATACTTGACTACTTCTTTAAATGAACGACATTCCAACTAGTTGGTAAGATCCTGCTGTCCATAGCTTCCAGCTCATAAGCACCTTTCGCAGCAATGCCACAGACTTTGTAGGGTCCTTCCCAATTTTGGACATAGCTTTCCTGCGCCAGCTTCCTTCGTTGATTGAAAGACTTTCTTAAGAACGAAGTCCTCAATTTTGAAATATCTGAGATGAGCCTTTCTGTTGTAATATCGTTCTATGATTTGTTTCTGAGCTGCCATTCATATTAGCGCAGTTTCTCTTCTTTGCTCGAGCAAGTCCAAGTTGGTTCTTAACTCATCGTTGTTTGCTTCCTCCGTGGATATTGTAAACCTTGTGCTTGGTTTGCTGATATCCACCGGTATCAGAGCCTTTGCACCGTAAACAAGTGCGAAAGGAGTTTCTCTTGTGGCCATTTTTTGAGTTGTTTTGTAAGCCCATAATACTGCCGGTAGCTCATCAAGCCAATTTCCCTTGGCTTTTTCCAACCGTTTCTTCAGGTTGTTGATGATGACTTTGTTAGTTGATTCGGCCTGTCCATTAGCCACGGGGTGATATGGTGACGAAGTGATTCGTTTGATTTGCCAGCTTTCGAAGAATTCTATGATCTGAGAGCCTATGAATTGCGGGCAATTGTCACATACAATTTCCTTCGGTATTCCAAAGCGGCATATTATGTTTCGCCATATGAAGCTCTTCACTTCGTTCTCTCGCATCTGGTTAAAAGCTTCTGCTTCTACCCATTTCGTGAAATAATCAGTTAACACAAGCAAGAACCGTACCTTTACTTTAGCTGCGGGAAGGGGCCCCATGTCCATGCCTCATTTCATGAACGGCCATGGTGATGTCACTGGGTGCAGTAGCTCTGCTGGTCGATGCATGTTGTTAGCAAATCATTGTCATTTGTCTCATTTAGCTACGAAACCCCCGGCCTATTCTTCCATTTTGGGCCAATAGTATCCTGCTCTGATGAGGGTTTCGACTAAGGATCTCGCTCCTGCATGATTTTCACAGTGCCCTTCGTGGATTTCCCTCATCACGAATTCTGTTTGATTGGGTCCAAGGCATTTTTCTAAGGGACCTCCGAACATCTTACGGTATAAATAATTGCGAATGAGGCAGTACAATGCAGATTTTTTGCGAAGTGCTTGAGCTGCTTTTTTATCTTCAGGTACGGTACCATTCTGCAACAAAATTAAGATTTCGTTTCTCCAATCCCAGGTTAATTTGTTAAATGTTACCTCATTTTTTCCTAGTCAATTGCTGAATGAAACAAGTGAACGACAATTGCATTGTCTTTATTTGTCACTTCTGTAAATGCTGCGAGGTTAGCTAATGCATCCGCTTCTACATTTTCCTCTCTAGGTATTTGCATAACTTTCCATGATTTGAATTGCCTTACGAGATCTCGTGCCTTTTCCAGGTATTGTTGCATCCGATTCTCCCTAGCAGGTAAAAGTCCCCTACATCTGGTTCACTACCAGTTGAGAGTCGCTTTTGATCACGACCTGCTCAATTGAGAGTTCTCGTGCCAGTTCAAGTCCTGCAATGACAGGTTCATACTTCGCTTCATTGTTAGTTATAGGATAATATTTAATGGCTTGTCGTGTCTTTTCACCCGTGGGTGATATTAAGACTATACCTAAGCCGACTCCTTTTACATTAGATGAGCCGTAAGTAAATAGGGTCAAAATACCCGGATTAGCCCCGTTAAAGAGTTGTAACTCTTTTTCTACTTCAGGGACAATGCTATATTAAAATCAACGATGAAATCAGCTTGAATTTGAGACTTTATTGCAGTCCTAGGCTGATATATTATGTCATGCTCGCTTAATTCTATAGCCCATTTAGCTAGTCTTCCCGATAATTCTTGCTTATGCAATATGGTTTTCAATGGGTATGAGGTTACAACAATGATTGGATGACATTGAAAATATGGTCTTAACTTTCTGGCCGCCATAATTAGAGCTAAAGTAAGTTTTTCTAGATGCGGGTATCTAGTTTCAGCATTCAACAAAGACTTACTTACATAGTAAATTGGTGATTGTTTACCTTTGTCTTCCCTTACCAATACTGCACTTACGACAATTTCTGCAACGACAAGATAGACATACAACCTTTCCCCCTCTTTTGGCTTTGATAGCAGCATGGGTTTTGGTAGTTAGGCCTTCAGATCCTTGAGAGCCGGTTGACATTCCTCAGTCCATTCGAACTGATTCTGCTTTTTAAGAACTGAAAAGAATCTAAAACTTTTCTCCGAGGACCTGGAAATAAATCTTCCCAGGGCTGCAATTCTGCTTGTTAGTCTTTGAACTTCTTTTTTATTTGTAAGTATATCGGGTATTTCTTCAATAACTTTAATTTGAGCAGGATTTACTTCTTTTCCTCTATTTGACACAAGGAAACCCAAAAACTTACCCGATTCTACGCCAAAGGCGCATTTTTATGGATTTAGTTTCATATTATACCTGCGTAAAATTTCGAAGGTATTTGAAAGATGCTGGAAATGTTCTTCCGCTTGTGTTGATTTCACTAGCATGTCATCGATGTAAACTTCCATCGTTTTTCCCAGATTTCCCTGGAACATCTTGGTCACAAGCTTTGGTACGTGGCTCCATCATTTTTTAGGCCAAAAGGCATGACTTTGTAGCAATAAGTCCCCTGTTTGTAATAAAGGAAGTTTTTTCCTCGTCTGAGGGATCCATTTTGATCTGGTTATAACCAGAGTATGCATCTAGAAAGCTTAACATGTCATGACTTGCAGTGGCATCAATCATTTGATCTATGTGCGGCAATGGAAATGAATCTTTAGGGCATGCTTTATTTAAATCCGTATAATCTACGCACACTCTCCATTTACCATTCTTTTTGGTCACCACCACATTATTGGCTAACCAATTAGGGTACTTTACCTCACGTATTGAACCAATTTGCAAGAGTTTTTGTACCTCTTCCTCAATCACTTGGTTCTTGAATGGTCCCTGCTTTCTTTTCTTTTGCTTGACAGGTACGAAAGATGGATCTTCATTTAGCTTATGAGTCATCACTTCCGGCGGGATACTTGTCATGTATGAATGGGTCCATGCAAAGCAATATGCATTAGCTTTTAAATAATCAATTAACTTACCTTTTCGACTGGAGCTTGGCCTCGTGCCTATGTGAACTTTCTGTTCAGACAATGGAACAACTTCGAGCTCTTTCGTGGTTGTTTTGATGTGTTCGTCTTCTTCTGGGTCTTGAATGACATCAGGTCCGGAATCCATGTCTGCATGGTTTGATACACCTCCCGTGGTGACTTGATTCACCTTCTGGTGACTATTTGTTCCTGTTTGAATAATAGTTCCTTCCATACTTGTTTGGGCAATAACTTCTTCCGTATATGTTTGAGCAACAGTTTTCTCCGTACCTGTTTGAGCAACAATTTTCTCCGTACCTTTTGATTTTTCCTCTTCCTCTTTATTGGCATAGTGTCCCACGAAATTTTTATTCCTTGAGGTTTGTTGACCGCCTCGAATATGTTGAATTCCCCATTCAGAAGGGAATTTAATTACCTGATGCAAGGTTGATGGTACTGCCTTCATGTCATGTATCCATGGCCTCCCCATGATTACGTTGTACGCCATGTCAGTATCAATGACTTGGAACCGAGTATTTTTATTACTTCTTCTGCATAAGTACTAAGTTCAATTTCCCCCTTTGTTATGACGGCAGAGTTGTCAAAACCAGATAAAGCTCGTGCTCTTGGGATTACTTGATCCTCCATTAACATTTCTTCCACAACTCTTGATAGTGTCGCGCCCCCTTTTTCCTCGCGGAGATCGGGTTCATGACATTTTGGTTAAGACAACTCTTTCCTTTTGGGAAAGGGGTTTGTGTTTTTGAGAGTCGCCACCTAACGATTTTTAAAGGTGCGTTAGGACACCAGAGGGGTTCATTTACAACTATGTTGTTAACCAGAGATAGGGTAAGGGCTTGAAATTATCCTAAGGGGAAGGTGTTAGGCACCCCTCAGGATCCACCAGTGTGATTCCAGGCCAAACAACTTTTGTGAATTTGTACAACTTTGGCAAACAAACAAGTAAGGGCTCAAATAAGAGGGGATTTAAGCCTAGGTGCACAGAGGTTTGAAAACAATTAATGAAAGAAGTTTCGAAAGAGTTATAATCCAAGCATGTGGGAGTAAAGGATATCCTAGGTTTGTGATAATATGGATCACATCAATGCAATACCCGGTATGACACTCCTCAAAGAAGGGCTACACGTGGTATTAACACACCGATCATCATATCCATATTCTACCCTTTCCCACCCGTGAAGGTAATTAAAACGCGTATTGGTCACGACCTCTATTGCATGCTGCTACCCAACCCTTCCTATTAGTCCCAGAGGAAGTTAGGACTACTATCCTAAAAGGGAGATTTCTAGGTACACCCTCAGGTTTCAAAGGTAAAATGCTAAGGCGACAAATGACAAACAAGTAGGACTGCACATAAGAGGGGAGCATGGAAGGCAATCAAGGGGCCCAGGTATACCGCCACATATATTGCATATACGCAACATGCCTCATACAAATTTAGGTCCAGATTCAACTCCTAAACATGATGTCTATATTAGTACGGAAACAAAACAGGTTTCGAAATGGACTCCTTTAATACCTATAGGCATGATATCTAATGATATTGAGGCAGTTTGAAGAACTTGTTTCAGAAAATGCTTAATACTTAATAAGACCAATTTTAAAGCGAACTAGGCGTGATCAAGTTGATTTATTAGATTGAATTAGATTAACATATAGAATTGCGAGTAGGATTCCCTATAAGCATGATATCTAGGCGCATTACTGATTTTAATCGGTTTGCAGGTATGGAAACATACATAAATACTCGTTATAACTGAATCTGGATTAGGTCCTATAGGCATGGCATTTATTATTAAGCTGAGCTTAAGACATGATTGTTTGAAACCTATAAGCATGGTTTCTAATCACGGCAGAATGTAAAACTTTATAGTCATGGTTTCTACTTGATGGGCAAACTTAAAAGTGAAATCCTATGGACATGATTTCCATTAGGAAAATCAATCAGATTAAAGAGTAAAATCCTATGAGCATGTTGTCTATTTAGAGCAAACAGACTTTAAAAGTAAAGTCCTAAGAGCAGGATTTCTACCGTATTACCCCAGAAAATATGCATCTACCCACCCCTTTTTTACTAAATACCCCAATATCTATTTACAAATTATTACAGGCCAATGAATGAATTACATGAATAGAAATAGAAAATCAAGAAGCTACTCTATAGGGAGCCTTTAATTAGGCCCAAATTTCCCAAAGCCTCCAATGGCCTCATATGCCTCAGTTCCATAGACAAATCAGAGTGTAAGTGCATCAAAGTTCCCTAAGGATCTCAAGGATCCCGGGCAGTGCTTACACCTAGACTTAGTAACCAAGAATTGAACAAGTGTAGTGTGGAAAGGCCAGCTTCAGTATGCCAGAGTTCAGAGAGTTCTCAAAGGATCTCAAGGCAGTACACATACTAGAGGGGGGCAGAACTTATTGACTAAGAGTAAAGTGAGAAGTGATGGACACAAGTTGAAAAGGTTTTAGTAAGAAGCTGTATTTAACAAAAGCTGTTTTTTTAAAAGTAATCCAGTAAAGCAACATAGATTGTTTGAAAAAGAGATTGGAATAGTTAACAAAATCCAAACACCTTAGGATAGGTTTATACACAGCTAGTTCACAGAACAAAGTAAATTCAATAGTCACACACATGGGTCAAGGGACTTGGGACACATAGAATATTTGGCTGCAAACACATAAACCAGCAAAGGTCTAGGACTGGTTTAGACATGCTCATAAACAACTGACACTGGCCTAGTCACAAAACCAGACATGAAGAACACAACCACATAGATGGGTGATAGGGATTTGGGATTCATGGGACATAGTATGGTAAGTATACAACAAGTAAGAGACAATTGGTAAGACGTGCTCAGAAACACACATAAAGGGGAATATACTAATCCAAAGGAAGGGGAAGACATAATAACATGCTAGTGATGTATTCTCAACTACAAGTTTCACAAAAGAACCACAAATAGAAGCAAACCAGAAACAAGAAGAACTGAAACAATAAGAGAATCATGTTGTTGTTGGAGCTTTGAATTGAAACTAGGACATACTAGTGAAGAGGAGAGTAAACATAATGAAAAGAACAAGAGAGCACAATGGTTAGCCTTGGCTTGCAGCCGACTAACTTAGACAGTAGCAAATAGCATAAGAGAGAGCAGAGATTTTTTAGTATGAGAGATAGTTTTGAACCCCCAATGTTCGTGTTGTGCTAATGAAAGACTATAGTATTTATAGCTTGAAAGCAAGTAGTAAATAAGGTAAGAATCATAGTAGCATAATAATTGAGAAACTCAGAATCAATCCATCAGAAAATCAAGGCAAGTATTCCCTTAAGTTAAGGGAATTAATTCAAACGGTAAGAACCAGTAGCATATAAGGAAAGAAAAATAAGTACATGACTAATAAGAAAAGAATCAAAGTTTAGTAAACATAGGGTAGTCAATTAGGACTAAATTCAGAAAACTTCAATTAAGGAAATGACTAACTGAAAATAAAGTAGCACAACAAATAAGGTAGGGGATCAGTCGATTCAAATAGACGATGTAGATTTTTAGGGTTTTAAAAGAAAATCTTTCAATCAAACCATCAAATAAGGAAATCAGAATTAATCAAGAGAGAGTTATGATTCTATACTTCAACATATAAATAGAGAAGAACAAACAGATGTAGCAAATAGGCAAGGTCAGCAATAATGATAGAAAGAGGCAAGAGATGAACAATCAAGATGAACACAATCACAGAGGTGATACAAGTAGGCTAAGGACTCAGTAAAACCCATTCGGAGCACGGTAACCACAGAAGCTTAACAAGAATCAAGTAGTCAGGCTAACACAAAGAACCAAGATAAAGAAGATCTTAAAAATTAGGGCTTTTTAATATAGGCGAGTTAAAAAGTAGTAAGAACATAGAATCAGTCAAGATAAGCAAGGAAAGAGATTTAAACATAAAGAAAAAAATAGTTTAAACAAGTGTAGAAGAAACTCCGAGAAACCCTAACTTTAAAGAAAGTAAAAATGACTTAAAGTTGATGATTTTTAAAGTGAAGTTTTAGAACAGTGTAGAACATAGAAAGAAACATACTTGAATCGTTAAAAATAGCACATATCTAAGAGATTGAAACAAAAGTTAGGGTTTCAAAGGAAACTCAAATAGAAACGGAAGAACCTGCTATAAACTTCAAAGATCGTAACAAATATGGTGTGATTTTGCCCAAAGTCACACCGGAGAAGCCATGAACAACCAAAACAGCAACCCTAGACACAAGTCGGCATGGCCCAGGGCCCTTGAAGGCCTTAGAGATGATGAGCAAGGCGATGGGGGGGGGGGACCATTGGAGGCTTGGGGTTGAAATGTGGTAGTCGAAGATGGCCGGAGAGGTAGGTGGCGGTTGAGGCGTGATTAGGGTTAGGTTGAGAGAAGAGAAGAGATGAGAGCATCTGAAGGCGGCGGGGGTTTGGAAATGATATAGGGTTAGTGGTCTTTAGGATTTAAAAAGGAAAGGGCTCGTTTGGACCGTTGATTTGGGAGATCAACAATCAGGATTAGACCGGTTAGATGGGTTCCGGGTTTGGGTTGGAAATTGGTCTAGGAGTGGGTTCAATTTGGGCTATAATTGAAAGCCAAATTTGGCTATGATTTAAATAGCCAATTTCCCTATTTTAATTTTAATAAAATAATAAATAGTTTTATGAAAACAATTTTTCTATACAAAAAATGATTAAAAATGTATAATTATTATTTTAAAAATATAGGGGCCAATTTTACACGTATAAGATATAATTATACAATAAAATGGGCTAACATTGCAATTATATGCAATTTAGCTTTCAAAATACCAAATGTAATTATAAAAATGCATAAAAATTAAATTAATTACATTTTGGTATAAGTATAGAAATTAAATGAATAAATCATCATAACAATAATTTTTGAAAATAATTATTGTGGATTTTATGAATAAGGGGAGAAAATAAATTAATTTAAACCCTTAAAAGTTATAGGAAAAATTATAAAAACCTTGTGCATGATTATATATGCATATATATGCCACTTTGAAGGTATTTATGCCTATTTAAAAAAATATAGGAAAATATTGGGTATCAACAGATAGGATAATGTTAACTGAGCTACCTGGATCAATCAACACTCTTTTTACGTTAGTTTCATGTATAAGTAAGGATATTACCAGTGCGTCATTTTGTGGAAGCATTAATCCGCTGATATCTGCATCATCGAATGATATATTGTCTGCTTCCAAGTCTTCACGAATCCGCTTCCCGTGTGTAATTGTGAATTTTGTGGTTCTTTTGCATATTACTCTATTCACCTCCTCACCTCCATGTATCACGTTGACCGTACGTTTTGGAGATGGTGGTTTTGGGGGATCCTGCCTGTTCTTCATATATGCTTGTTTACCTTTTTCACTAAACAATTCTGTCAAATAGCCCTGTTTTAATAATTGTTCTACTTCACCTTGCAAAAATATGCAATCTGAAGTTCTGTGTCCATGATCGTTATGGAATTCACACCAGAAGTCTGGATTTCTTCTATTTGGGTTTGACCTCATTTCTTTGGGCCACCAGACTTTATCGCCCATATTTCTCAGTACTGTGATCTGTTCAGAAGTACTTACATTGAAGTTGTGATCTCCAACTCTTGTACTACCTCTGCTTCGTTCATCACGATCCTTTCTGGATCTTGATGAGGATGAGCCCGTATATCTGTTTGATGGTCTATATTCTGACCGGGCATTTTCAAATCTGGAACGATTTTCTCATCCTGAAGGTCCCATATAAGGGTCGTACCTATTTTTACCTGTCCTTTTTTTCTGGCTCAGAGCGTCTGGAACTAGTGCGATATTCAGCCCTTGTTTGGGCGGTGGTGTCCTCTTCTATACGTAACTTGGTACTATACCTGTTATAGACATCGTTCCATGTCGTAGCTGGGAATTCTCTCAGGCTTTCCTTGAGTCTTCTCGTGGCTTTTGAGCTTTTATCATTTAAATTGCTTGTAAATGCCACGTTGCCCAATTGTCAGGTACCCTTGGTAACAACATCCTTTCTCGTTGAAACTTGTCTACAAATTCACGAAGTAGCTTCGTGTCTCCTTGTTTTATTTTAAATATGTCCTCCATTCTTTTTTTAACTTTTTGCGCACCGGAATGCACTTTTATAAAAGAATCTGCAAGCTCAGCAAAATAATCAATAGAATTTTCAGGGAGAAGAGAATACCAGGTTAACGCTCCTTTGGTAAGTGTTTCTCCAAACTTCTTAACCAATATTGACTCAATTTCTTGCTTTGTCAAGTCATTTCCCTTCACTCCAGTGGTAAAAGCAGTCACATGGTCGCATGAGTCAGTTGTCCCGTCATATTTAGGAACATCAGGCCTTTTGAATTTCTTGGGAATAGGCAGGGGCGCTGCACTTGGCTTCCAAGGTTGTTGAGAATATCTATCAACGTCAATGCCCTTGATAACATGTGGTACTCCAGGAATTTGTTCGATTCGATCATTTTGTTCATTCACCTGCTTTTGCAAGGTTAATAATAAAGATTGTAACTCTGGGTTATTGGACATACCTGGAGCCCCGTGGGGTTCCTAAAGGTGATGGAACTGGAGTTCCAATTCTCTGTTGATTAATGTCATTGGCATTCGACTCAAAGGATGTAATTTGAAAGTAAAGATTATCAGATTCCCGGCGACGGAACCAATTTGTTTAACCAAAGAATTGGATTCTTTTCTCAAAGCTATTTTAAGAAGAACACAGGTTTCTGATAACCAAATAATAAACTAGTAATTGTAAGTAAACTTGTAAATGGAAAGTAATAAGATGCACAAAAAGTAAGTGTATTGCCGTAGTAGTTCGAATGTGTCTTACAAGTTATATTTTACTCCCTTATATAGGGAATTTCTTAATATAACGTCTACCCTTTTCAGTGAATGAGCATTAATGACTAATAATGGCATTAATGTAACGTTACAATGATTAACCATAACTGTTGCGTGAAGGTCGTATAACGTCTGGCTCATTAATTGAAGATCTTCAAATTTGCCCTTTATTCTGCCCGGATTCACTCTGACCGCGTCTCTTCATCTTCTCAACCAGGTTGAGATTCCCGTAGCTAATTACCCTGTGGGTGTGCTATTCCGTACCTCTTTGCCTCGTACCTCTTCATAGAATCCTATCCAGTTGTCGTGTTTTCATTACTCCACATAGATTGCTGAGTCACCACATGTGAAGATTTGTTTTACCAATACAAATGTGACCCAAGAAAGCTACTGAATCTAACCAGAACTCACACTTTGAAACTTTCGCATACAATTGATAATACCTCAAAGTCTGGAGCGCTATCTGGAGGTGCTGTTCATGCTCCTCTCGGTTGAGGGAGTATATCAGAATATTATCATTGAATACAATTACAAAAGAATCCAGATGAGGCTTGAAAACCCGATTCATCAAGTCCATAAAGGTTGCTGGAGCATTAGTCAACCCTAAAGACATCACCAGAAATTCATAGTGTCCATACCTCGTCCGAAAGGCTGTCTTAGGAACATCAGACGCCCTAATATTCAACTGATGGTAGCCCAATCTCAGATCAATTTTCGAAAACACCCTGGCACCCTCAAGCTGATCAAATAAATCATCAATTCTCGGCAATGGATATTTATTCTTTTTAGTAACTTTATTCAACTGCCGGTAATCTATACACATTCTCACTCTAATCGGGGAAACCCCGGTAAAGCTAATGTAACTGTCTGGCGTGACAATCCAAGATGGAATAATAAGGTGACAACCAATCCATGCCCAAAATGACGTCGAAATCCACCATATCAAGAATCAGAAGGTCCACACTAGTTTCTAGACCCTCTATAACGACCACACACGAATGATACACAAGATCTACAATAATAGCATCCCCTACTGGCGTAAACACACAAACAGGGACACTCAAAGAATCACGGGGCACAACCAAATACGAAGAAAAATATGATGACACATAAGAATTAGTAGACCCCGGATCAAACAAAACTGAAGCATCTCTATTGCAAACTGAAATGATACATGTGATAACATCATCGGAGGACTCCGCCTCAGGTCTGGCTGAAAATGCATATAACCGGGGCTAGGCCCCGCCACCCTGAACCACTTCTCTAGGAGGACTCTGATAGGCGGACCTCCACCTCTAGCGAGCTATCCTTTATCCCTAGCGTCCTGACCTCCATCTCTAACAATCTGGCCCCTACCTCTAGCTACCTGACCCCTACCCTTGGCTAGCTGGGTAGGTGGTGCTGCAACTGGTTCCAGAACTATGGCACGAGAACCCTAGTACTGATGCTGATTACCTGAAAACTTCGGACAATCTCTCCGGATATGCCCATATTCACCACACTCAAGCATCCCTCCTGATTTGAAGACCGACCCTGACGCGCCGACAAACAACAATAATAACTCTGCAGAGGAGGTGCTCTACTAGGAGCTGAAGGAGCTCTATGGACATGCCGAGTGGAAGGAGGCATATAAGAACCACGACCACCTGAAGTACCATGAGGTGCCTTGTCTGTATTGGTAAAAAAGAGTCTCACACATATGATAATCCTTGGTGACTCAGCCAGCTACGTGGACCAAGGAAAACCTGAGAGCTGGATATGATTCTATAAAGAGGTACAGATCAATAAACCTACGGGGTAATCAGCTACGGGAAACTCAGCCTAATTGAGACAAGGAAGAGACACGGTCAGAGTGAATCGGGACAAAGCTACGGGCAGATTTAGAGATCCTCAATTAATGACTGACACGTTACTCAACCTTCACGCAACAATTACAGTTACTCTTTGTAACGTCCTATTAATGTAATAATTAGTCATTAATGAGTGATCATTGTAAGAGGTAGACGTTATATTAAGAAATTCCCTATATAAGGGAAGGGAATATAACTTGCCAAGGACATCTGAAGGACGAATACAATACACTTTACTTTATGAGCATCTTATTATCATCATTGACTTATTCTTCTTTACTTAATATTATTTCCTTGATTATCAGTAACCCATTTTCATCCTAAAAATAACTTTGGTCAAAGGATCTAATTCTTTGATTAAACAAATTGGTTCCGTTACCGGGAATCTGATAATCTTTGTTTGCTTTTCAAAGTGATATCCTCTGAACTATGTCGAATCCAACGATAATAATCAACAGAGAGATAGGATTCCATCACCTCTTCCATCCCCAAGAGGTTCAAGGGAACAATCCCAAGAGAGATCCAACAACAACAACGATAACAACAACAATGATCAAATAGTAGAACAAGATCATGTAAAGCAAATGATTGTAGAGTACATGAGTCAAGCTTTGCAAGAATTTGCAAGGGGATTACCGGCGGCATCACCTGCATCACTGACACCACCTCTTAATAACACAATTACCATGGAAAATCCTCAGTCTGGGTTGGTAAACTCAGCAAGGGATGACACTTCTAACGAATCTCTCAAAACGAGACCAGGTATGACTAATAACCTTGAATTACAAATTTTACTACTAACCTTGCAGAAGTAGGTGAAGGAACAAAACGATCAAATCGAGCAAATTCCTGGAGTACCACCTGTTATCAAAGGCATTGATGTTGATAGATATTCTCAACAACCTTGGAAACCAAGCGCAACACCCTTGCCTATACCCAATAAGTTTAAAATACCAGACGTTCTTAAGTATGACGGAACAATTGACCCACGCGGCCATGTGACAACGACTTAACAAAACAAGAGATTGAATCAGTCCTTGTCAAAACATTCAAAGAGACTCTTACCAAAGGAGCCCTAACCTGGTATTCTCTTCTCCCTGAAAATTCAATTGATTCTTTTGCTGAGCTTGCAGATTCTTTCATAAAAACACACTCTGGTGCACAATAAGTCGAGAAAATGATGGAGGACATATTTAAAATAAAGCAAGGAGACACGGAACTACTCCGTGAATTTGTAGACAGGTTCCAGCGAGAAAGAATGCAACTACCAAGGGTTCCTGATAATTGGGCAGCCATGGAATTTGCAAGTAACCTAAATGACAAAAGCTCAGAAGCCATGAGGAGACTCAAAGAAAACTTGAGAGA
Organism: Nicotiana undulata; assembly: GCA_005239495.1. Classification (NCBI taxonomy): domain Eukaryota; kingdom Viridiplantae; phylum Streptophyta; class Magnoliopsida; order Solanales; family Solanaceae; genus Nicotiana; species Nicotiana undulata. Next base: position 6,874 of record ML257849.1, on the reverse strand, counting down.
ATTCCCAGCTACAATGTGGAATGATGCTTACAACATGTACAATACTAAACTTCGGATAGAAGAAGATACCACTGCTCGTTCGAAAGATGAAGATCGTACCAGATCCAGACGTTCCGAATCAGATAAGAGATCAAGTAAAAATAGGTACGACCCTTATTTAGGACCATCGAGACGCGAAACTCGTCCCAGGTTCGAAAACACTAGGTCGGATTATAGACCACAAAGCAGAGATGTGGGCTCATCCTCATCTAGATCCAGAAAGGATCGAGATGAACGACCTAGAGGTAAAACACGAGTTGGGGATCATACATGTAATGTAAGTACTCCTGAACTTGTTTCAATATTAAGAAATATGGGACATAAGGTTAAGTGGCCCAAAGAAATGCGGTCAAACCCAAATAAGAGGAACCCATATTTCTAGTGTGAGTTCCATAATGATCATGGACACAGGACTGCAAATTGCAGATTTTTACAAGGCGAAATAGAACAATTATTGAAACAAGGTTATTTAACAGAATTGTTTAGTGATAAAGGCAAACATGCATATATGAAGAACAGGAAGGAGCCCCCGAAGCCTCCATCTCCAAAAAGAACCGTCGACGTGATACATGGAGGAGAGAAAGTGAATAGAATAGTTTGCAAATTAGCTCGAAGGTCACAATTACCCACGAAAAGTGGGTTCGAGAAAATCCAGATGAAGATGATATAACCTTTGACGATGCAGATTTTGGCGGACTAATGCTCCCCCACAACGATGCTCTGGTAATATTCTTACTCATTCAGGACACTAACGTTAAAAGAATGTTGATTGATCCAGGTAGTTCAGTCAATATCATTTTGCTAAGAGTCGTGGAAGAAATGCTCATGGGAAATCAGGTGACCCCAAAGGCACGAGCCGTATCAGGGTTTGATAACTCTACAATGATAACCAAAGGAGAAATTGAACTTAGCACTTACGCCGAGGGAGTAACTAAGAACACAAAATTCCAAGTCATTAATACTGACATGGCTTATACCGTGATTATGGGAAGACCCTGGATCCACGACATGAAAGCAGTACCATCCACCTTACACCAGGTAATTAAATTCCCTTCAGAATGGGGAATCAGACAAATTAGGGGTGATCAACAGACCTCCAGAAATATAAATTTCGTGGCGCATTATAACAAAAAGGTAGAGACGGAAGAACCGAAAGATAGAGAAATCTTCTAGACAGATATCACCGTCCGAACAGGTACGGAAAAACTTACTGACCAAACAGGTATGAAAGAAATGAACATTCAAGCAGATACGAAAGGAGATACTCACGAGAAGGTGAATCAAGTCACCACGGAAGATGAATTGGGCCGCAAAGATGTAGATTCCATACCGGATGTCATTCATGAACCGGAGGAAGACGAGCACATCAAAACAACTACAGAAGAGATCGAAGTTGTTCCATTAGTTTAACAAAAACCTGAACAGAAGGTGTATATAGGCATGAGGCTGAGCCCTGGTCGAAGAGGTAAGTTAATTGATTATTTAAAGGCTAACGCAGATTGCTTTGCGTGGTCCCACTCAGATATGGCAGGTATCCCACCAGAAGTAATGAATCATAAACTAAATGAAGATCTATCCTTCGTACCTGTTAAGAAGAAGAAAAGAAAACAAGGACCATTCAAGAACCAAGTGATTGACGAAGAGGTACAGAAACTCTTGAAAATTGGCTCGATACGAGAGGTAACATACCTTAACTGGTTAGCTAACACTGTGGTAGTACCTAAAAACAATGGAAAATGGAGAGTATGCGTAGATTATACTGATTTAAATAAAGCATGCCCCAAAGATTCATTCCCATTACCACATATAGATCAAATGATTGATGCCACCGCAGGTCATGAATTGCTAAGCTTTCTAGATACATATTCTGGTTATAATCAGATTAAAATGGATCCCTCAGACGAAGAAAAAACCTCCTTTATTACGAACAGGAGAACTTATTTTTATAAAGTCATGCCATTTGGCTTTAAAACGTTGGAGCCACATATCAAAGGTTAGTGACCAAGAAGTTCCAGGAACATCTGGGAAAAATGATAGAAGTTTACATCGACGACATGCTGGTAAAATGAAGCTGAATCCAGAAAAATGCACTTTTCGCGTAGAATGAGGTATTGGGTTTCCTTGTGTCAAACAGGGGAATAGAGGTAAATCCAGCTAAAATTAAAGCTATAGAAGAAATACCCGATGTACTTATAAATAAAAAATAAGTTCAAAGACTAACGGGAAGAATCACAGCTTTGGGAAGATTTATTTCCAGGTCTTCCCAGAAAAGTTTTAAATTCTTTTCAGTCCTCAAAAAACAGAATCAGTTCGAATGGACTGAAGAATGTCAACATGCTCTCAAGAATCTGAAAGCTTATCTATCAAAACCCCCGCTGCTATCAAAGCCAAAGGAGAGCGAGAGGCTATAAGTCTACTTGGCTGTCTCATAAATTGCTGTAAGTGCAGTATTGGTAAGAGAAGATAAAGGTAAACAATCTCCTATTTATTATGTAAGTAAAACTTTACTAGATGCTGAAATCAGATATCCACATCTATAAAAGTTAGCCTTAGCTTTAATAATGGCATCCATAAAATTACGACCATATTTTCAATGTCATCCAATCACTGTTGTAACTTCGTATCCATTAAGAAACATACTACATAAACAAGAACTATCAGAAAGATTAGCCAAGTGGGCCATAAAATTAAGTGAGCATGAAATAATATATCATCCTAGGACTGCAATTAAGTCTCAAATCTTAGCTGATTTTGTTGTTGACTTTAATAATAATATTTTCCCTGAAGTGGAAAAAGAGTTACAACTCATTAACGGTGCTAATCTGGGTCTATGGACCCTATTCACTGATGGTTCTTCCAATATAAAAGGTGACAACTTAGGCATAGTTTTAATATCACCCGCGGGTGAAAAGACACGACAGACTATCAAATGTTATCCTATAACTAACAATGAAGCAGAGTACGAAGTTGTCATCGCAGGACTAGAACTCGCACGAGAACTCTCAATCGAGCAAATCGTAATCAATAACGACTCCCAATTGGTAGTAAATCAAATGTAGGGACTTACATCGCTCGAGAGACTCGGATGCAACAGTACCTAGAAAAGGCACGAGAGCTCGTGAGATAATTCAAAACATAGAAGGTAATACAAATACCTAGAGAAGAAAATGCGGAGGCAGATGCATTAGCTAACCTTGCAGTAGTCACAGAAGTAACAAACAAAGACAATGCAATTGTCGTTCATCTATTCCATTCAACGATCGACCAGGACAGAAATGAGGTAACTTTCAAGAATTTAACCTGGGATTGGAGGAACGAAATTCTAAGTTTTTTGTAGAATGGTACCGTACCTGAAGACAAGAAAACAACTCAAGCACTCCGCCGTAAAGCTACACGGTACTGCCTTATTTGCAATACATTATACCGCAAGATGTTCGGAGGGCCCCTAGCTAAATGCCTTGGACCTAATCAAATGGAGTTCGTGATGAAAGAAGTCCACGAAGGACACTGTGGAAATCACTCAGGGGAGAGAACCTTGGTAAAAACCCTAATCAGAATTGGGTATTATTGGCCTAAGATGGAAAAAGAGGCCGAGAACTTCGTATCCAAATGCGACAGATGCCAAAGTTTCACCAATAACATGCATCAACCAGTAGAATTATTGCATCCAATTATATCTCCATGGCCCTGAAATGGGGTTTGGACATAGTGGGACCTCTTCCCCCAGCTAAAGGTCAGGTGCGGTTTCTACTCGTGCTAACCGACTATTTTACAAAATGGGTAGAGGCAGAAGCATTCAAAAAGGTGCGAGAAAAGGAAGTTAAAAGCTTCTTATTGAGAAACATAATATGCCGCTTTGGAATACCAAAGGAGATCGTGTGTGATAATGGCCCACAACTCATAGGCTCGCAAATCACATAGTTTTTCAAAAGCTGGAAAATCAAACAGATCACTTCAATGCCATACCACCCTGTGGCTAACTGTCAAGAGGAGTCAACGAATAAAATCATCATCAACAACTTAAAGAAGCGGCTTGAGAAAGCCAAAGGAAATTGGCCTGATGAGTTCCCAGTGGTACTATGGGCATACAAAACAACTTAAAAAATAACCACGGGAGAAACTCCGTTCGCACTTGTCTATGGTTTAGAAGCCTTAATACCTGTGGAAATTGGCGAACCAAGCATAAGGTTTATAATAGCCACGGAGGAAGCAAACAACAACAAATTGAGGACTAATCTAGATCTGCTCGAACCACGAAGGGAAGCAACACTAATACGGATGGCAGCTCAAAAACAAATCATAGAGCGTTATTACAACCGTAAAGCTCATCTCAGATACTTCAATATTGGGGACTTCGTCCTCAAAAAAGTCTTTCAATCAACGAAAGAAGCATGCGTAAGAAAGCTAAATTTAAATTGGGAAGGACCCTACAAAGTCCGAGGCATAGCTGGGAAGGGTGCCTACGAGCTGGAAGCCATGGACGACAGAATCCTATTGACACGTTGGAATGCCATCCACTTGAATAAGTACTACTTCTAAGGAAAATAAGTACCCCCGGTCAGGTATCCCGTATGTTTTTCCTTTTCAGGAAAAGGACCACAAGGACGGAATAGTCAAGCGCTCGAGATTTCATTCTTCAAAGCTCAAACACTTGGGGGACTATACAACATGGAAGGCTAAGACGAAGCAAAGAAGACTATCAGAAAGTCAAAGCTCGAGCCTGAAGATCCATCTACCCAACAAGACAAGTGATACGAACAGAATCGAAAGGGTTGAAGACTCAAACACAAAGCCTAATCCAAAAAACCTTTGAACACGTTCAGGTTGAAAGGCAAAATGTTAACCACGAGGAAGAAATGCACATCTTTGTACTTATTCCAAAAAGAAAACTGTTGTAACCAAAAATAGTTAGGGGTAAAAGATCATCATCATTGTACTTATTCAAAAACTGTTGTAACTAAAAATAGTTACGAAATCTTTGTACTCATATAGAAAACTGTTATCAAATAAAACAGTTACGGATTAAAGATCAAAATCCTTGTATTTGTTTGGAAAACTATTATCAAATAAAACATTTACGGATGTAAGAGAATTTCCCTCGTACTTATTAAAAATTGTTATCAATAAAAACAGTTACGGGAGAGAATCCCAATCTTTATAAAAACTGTTACAAATGAAAAATAGTTGTTCTCTTGTATTAACTCGAAAAAACTGTTACTTATGAAAAGCAGTTACGGAATACAAGTGTATATCAAAATCTGTTAAAAGAAAACAGTTGCAACATGAGTTTTAAACGATAATCAAACACATGTAAAATGTTGTGGAAGTTCAAACAAAAAAATCTCCTCAGAAACATTCTTAAGCATGTGAAAAATTCCTATCACTCTATTGCATTATTACACCATCATGAAGTTGAGACGTATTCTTCATTAAGTGTCAATCATAAATGGCCCTCTTTCATAAACAATGCCTATTACAAAAAGGCTCGCATTTTATATGCAACACCGTGCCTACTATGAAAAGGTACGAATAATTTCAGCATCTTTATGCAAAAACTCAGAGGTAAAATAAAAACCTCTAAAATTAAACATGCAAAAGACTTGAGAGTGAAACAAAAACTCGAAGCAAAAAATTCATACTTGCATATATTTAAAAAGCGGTTAAGTAGGAACTAAGTATTGACTAGATACTTAGCCGCATATAGTTTTTGTACATTAAAGTGCCCCTAAGTTGTCAGTTGGGGACTTTAAAAGATCCAAATTTACCCCCGATGGAGTTGGGGGTAACCACCAATCAAATAAAAAAAAGGGGGGGGGGGGGGGAACCAACATCTTAATCTTCTTGAGGAGGAAGATTGACTTCTTCATCAGCAGAGGGGGTAAGAGCAGTTTGGGACGAAGAGGCTCTGTCACGACCCAAATTCCCACACTTTGGGCCGTGACTGCGCCTAACGTTGAACCCGCTAGGCCAGCCAACGTATAACTTGCAATAGTAATTTAAAATCATTTAATACTGAACGAAACGATGGTTCGTCACTTTCAACAGATTCCCAACAAATCCTGTAAGCATTGCTTAATAAAAATAACGAAACTTTTAAAAATGCCGAGAATAAAGACATGACAATCATGAAATAACGTAAAACTTCCCACACTAGTAACTCTCAAAACTTTACTGAGCCTTCCAAATCCATTCAATTGTTTCACAACAGAGAATTAATAATAATATCTTAGAAAATCTCAAAATGAAATGATAAGACATCTACAACGAACAACCCCAAAACCGGGGTGTCACAATCCCACGGATTAACTACTGGAACACTAAATACAAGTCTGGAAATGAAAATACAACATTGTCTTGGAAGTAAGAAGAAAGACAATGAAACGGTAAAGGAGAGAAGCCTCGGGATCCACGAACGCCAGTGTATACCTCGAAGCTCTGACGTGGACTGAAGGTATCTCCCTCAGAACGCTCCACGGGGTCCGGTAGCAGGGTCTGCACAACACAAGGAAGTGCAGTGTAGTATCAGTACAACCGACCCCATGTACTGAGTAAGTGCCAAGCCTAACCTCGGCCGAAGTAGTGACGAGGCTAGACTTGACTTAAACGATAACCTGTCCTATTCTACAACAGGTAACAGGAAATAACACAAAGCATGAGATAAACCGGCAAGTAGGGGATACATGAGCAGTAAAAGGGGGACAAGTGGAATAAAACAGTCACATCGACAGATAGGAGAAATCCAGAGAAACAATCCAATATAATTGACACCGAGACAAGATAAATATCGGAAAAGTAAACAATGGCACGGCATCACCCTTCGTGCTTTTACTCTCTC